>BQNB010042148.1:0-46313 GCA_026074375.1 Tanacetum coccineum | reverse complement strand
TAACAATGCCTTGAGTTACCAGACTTGATCATCAAAAGACACAAAACTACATACCTCTCATATCAAATGAATTTAATCAGCCCTTACTAAAAACAATGGCAAACCTTGAAAAATGGTACTTTCATATGGGAAGGGTTGTGAGTCAAAATTTCGAAAATATGAGTCATATTCATGCCAAGTTTGAGTCAATTGTTTTGATTGTTTGTTAAACATTAACGAATGAATTGTACCTCGTTTTATTCTCGAGTTCTATAGTCAACTCACTTTTACCTTTAATTTCGAAGGTCACTTTGTTGTAAACTTTGTCATTCAAAACAAGTCATTCTCTCTCACTCTTGAGAAATTTGGTCAAATTCTAAAAATCCCCTTCAGAGGTCAAGCCTCTCACACCGACATGTGGTCACTCGACCACTTGTCAATAAATGTTCCGAGTAAAGGTCGTTATAAGAACACTCCTCCCTCTCCAAGTGTCATCAAGTCTTTTATTCAAATTCCTCGACAAGGTTAAGAAACTCGTACCAATAATAAGAAAACCATTGTCGTAGGTGATAACGAAATCTTAACCCGAGAGATTCATACTCATATGAAACCTTGGGTTGACATTATTCGTAAAAACGCCATTGTCTAGGAGGACATAGGGATCATGTCTCCGCTTGTCTTTGTCACATGCTTTATTGCATTGAGACCTCCACTCCTTACAATCTAGCATTTTTCATTCTTAAAAGAATGGAAAAGACTCGAAACAAACCAAAGGAACTTTTACCTTATGGAATGCTTTTGACTAGATTGTTCAAGCATGTTGTGTCCATTTCTCCTGAGCTAGCATTCGATCATTACCTCTCACATGATCGAGCCATGCATCTGCTCGCTCCTCATTATGAGCGAAAGACACGACCGGATCAAGGTAAGAAAAGACCCCGTAAGTCAAATGCTAGCTCCTCCTCCACCACTCAAAATCATCCTTCTTCATATCTTTTACTAGAAGCCATAGTTGATGAAAATGATGATGAATCATTTCATTCCAACTCGTCATCTTCACCTTCCCAAAATGTCTCTTCTTCATCTAATGTTATCCCTAGAGTCATTCCAAACCCTCCTCATGAAAGGCACAACTTAAACACCTATCTCTCCGAAACCATAAATATCTAAACTCAACAAAGAGAAGCTCACCGGGAAGGGTTAAGGTCAATTGGACAAGCCATCAAGAACATGATAAAGGGGAAACGCAAGTAAACGTGTTTATCATGTTTTTGAAGACACTTATTTATATCTATATTTATTAAGAATATTATAACATCTTTAATCCTTCTATTAGGATAGGTTTTTTTTCAAATTACTAAGATGATCTTTTCAAATTTTATCATCTTACTAATGCTTTGCATGATTAGCAAATCATATGATTATTATATGCGTATAATTATCCTATTTTCAAAATGATTTGTGTGTTAGTTTAGAATCATATATCCTTGTTTAGATTACTTAATTTTTGAATTGAGTAGATGCCAAAATCACTAGACTTAAGAAAAATAAAACAATAAAAACCTGCAAATTTCACCTTTTTCCAGAAAAACATCCCCATCCATATATATAGGCAAATCCCCCCAAACATATTTGGGACCGCCAGACATTATGGGACCGCCAACAGGAGGGAACAAATCCTTTTGAATTTGCCTCTTTTTCTGTATCATTGACCTCTATTATTTATAAGCCATTAAGCAGGCATTTTCCCAATTGGCTAAACCATATTTGCACAATCTTCTTTTCTAAACCATGCTTTGCTATTTTATCCAATCTTTCCTACATTATTTAATCACCCAACTTCTATACTTCACCACCATCTTCATCTCCCTTAAATCTCCCTTCTTCAACATCAATTTCTTGCTCAAACCACCATCCCAAGTTTTCTAGAAAACCAAGAATGGTCGTAGAACTCGTGTGGATCGCATGACAATCCAAACCACAAAATCATCATCCTCTTTCACACCTGAATCACCCTTCCAACTTCCTCCACCAAGTTTTCATCATCAATCTCCCTCACCACCTTCCTACAATCCTCTAAGAGATGAAATGATCAACTCACTTCACAACATCTCCACTATTCTTGACATACACAATAACCCTTCCTATGCCTACATTCAAGCACCACCTTCACTACCACCTCAACAAATCTATCCACCATTTCATGGTCAAGTTGACTTTCACTCAAGCGTTTGTCATTGTTGCCGATACTCTAGAAACCAATTTCATTCCTTAAGAAATGAAATCAACTTCAATTCCACTTCTTCTTTCCATCAACCTGTCTAAATTCCTTAAACCTAAACTTCTTCAAACCGTGTTTCGCCAACCTCGCCATAACTCTCACTTTAGTTAACCATTCTCATATGTTACCTACCCAACTAATCGAAATGAACCCAACTTTTGATTATGCACTACTATAATTTCAAGATTTAACAAGTTGATTTGATTATGTCTTAATGTATGTTTATCCTTTGTCTTGTAATGATTCATACTCTATGGTATTTAATTACTATGTGTTTGAATGAAATTCTTTATGTTAAAGCATGCATAACTATGGAGTATATTTATGAGAAAATATGTTACTTTGCACTAAGACTTCTAACTTTATTTGTAAGCAAACAAAATTTCCATAAGATCGAATCCCTTGGTGCACCAAACGAGGGGGAGCTCACATCAGGGGCAGACAGAGATATTCGTCGATTTCCTTTCTCACCTCTGAAACTAGAGCGATCATTCCATTTTGAATTCGACAAAAAAGGGGAGAAATGAAATAAAAACTCATTAATAATTTGAAACAAACCTTTATTTTTATTTAAAATGAGTTTATATTTTGTCATCATCAAAAAGGGGGAGATTGTTAATACAAATAATGTCTAAAAACGTTATTTATATTTTTCGACCTCTCATTGTTTTGATAATAACAAAATGTAAAAACGTTTACGATAAAAATAAACGTTCACAAATTATTAAGTGTGAAATTTCATTTCTAAGATTAGTGATCACTTAAGGTATGGATAAACAAAATCATTAAGCATGATTAGTGATCAAGAAAATATTTTTCTCTTAAACCTCACTTTTAATTCTACAAAAGTATTTTCTCAAAAATACATTTACAAAATATTTTTTAATTAAAAGAAAAGTTTTATTAAAAACTTAAAATTTAAATTTCAAATTTCCCCCAAAATGAAAGGTTTCATAGCAGATACAACCTTCACCACAAAAAGACAAAAACAGGAGCGGAGTCTAGGGGCGGCCCCCTTATAGGCCTGGCGGCCCCCATATATATATGGGGCCGCCGGGACCGCCGCCAGTTACCGTTGAATTTCCCTGCCTATAAATACTGGTCCACCCCTTGCTGAAAATTAGACCTCTTTGCACGAAATTTTTCAGTCTCTTCTTTCTCTCTCTAAAACTTCTTTCTCTCACTAAAACTCTTGATCACTAACATACTTAGATCTTGTTTCAAGTGATCTAATATCTTCTTCTCAACTCTTTCCTCCCATTCAAGTGCAAGATAAGAACACTCGTATTCGTCAAGAAACGAAGTGTTAACCAGTGATCTCTCCTCTTTTCTTCTAAGTACCAAACCTCTATTGTATTTATCTTGTGTATTTGT
The DNA here is from genome assembly GCA_026074375.1 of Tanacetum coccineum. Lineage (NCBI taxonomy): Eukaryota > Viridiplantae > Streptophyta > Magnoliopsida > Asterales > Asteraceae > Tanacetum > Tanacetum coccineum. Next base: position 42,679 of record BQNB010042148.1, on the reverse strand, counting down.
GTGATTCGGATATTGTGTAGATCCGATAGTGTAGATCTTGTGAGTGTGTATATCTTGTGAACTGGTAGATTGGTTCTAGCTAAGAATAGGACTCGACATTTAGCTTGGTGTCGGAAAATAACATAAGCGACGTGTAAACGGTTTTCTTCGCCTAAAGGGAGCTTGTTGACATAGTGAAATCTCGAGTAGGATACTCGGGGAGTGGAGTAGGGCGAAGAGGAGCTTCGTAGCCGAACCACTATAAAATCATGGCGTCTTGGTTTGATTGTTCCTTTCCTTATCTCTTTACATTATTATTGTTGTTATCTAGTTTTAGTTTAGATAGTTATTGCTTGTTCATATTGTGAATTGGTTAAACATATAACTCGGATCTAAACATTTTTAAAAGCAAACTTTTAAAATGTAAAACGAACCTGTAAACTATTCAAACCCCTTCTAGTTTCCACACTTTATAAAGCCGCCATTAATCGTATCTGCTTAATTAACGTAGTATTCCACCCCTGCTTGGAGGTTTTTCCTAAGGCATCGAGCACAGGACTAGGAGCCGAATTGGCTGAAAAGGCAAAGAAAATGAATGCTAGTATGAATAATTTCATTTTGTTTTTGGTGTAGATTGAGAATGTTGTGTCAAGTGTTATTTATAGACTTAATAACTTTGCTAGTTTTTGGTTCAAAAACATGGTAATGGTTTAAATATTTTTAAATATTAAAACTGATGTGGATTACAATAGATTGTTCTAAGAAATTTGTGGGATGCCTGGTCAATGGTCAAACTTTGCCAACATTACTATATTGTATTTTGCAATACTTATGCATCAAAGCATTAGTCCTAAATTCCCCTTGCTGCCACCTAAGAGCCTATTAGCTTTGCTTCTAATTGTTGTGGTAATAGCAATCAAATTTGTTGGTATCGGATACCTCGACAGTTATTTAACACAACCGTACTCAGTACTAACAAAGAATGACACTCGAATGTTGTTTATTATTTTAAAATGCATTAATATAAGTGACAGAATCAAAAACAAATTTATTCAAGGGATAAAGAAGCTAGGTAGGTTCTTCCTTGCATAGTTATTCAAGCGTTGACATATCAGCAAGGGATAAAGAAACTCTAATATTTTACAGCTTCATAACGTTGGCATGAAGAAGATCTACCATCACATATGACACGCTATACAATCATAAAGTGACTTTGACCATTGGTTTTTTAAAAAATGGGCAGCAAAGATCAGTTTTTCTAAAAAGTCCAAATCGTGTAAGGAAGAACCTTGCTATATTGTGTATTCGTGAATAAACTTGTATGCGCCTGCAACAAGACTTTTGTTGATGGAATCTAATATACAAAAATTAGAATGTTGCTTTTCTTTTTATATCATTATGTTAGGATATTATGCAGTGTTTGCATCACCTGTTCTTGTTCTTTGTATTTATAGACAATGGATATTCGAAAAAGAATTTACAACAATATCATGACCTATAAAAATTGATTAGTAATAGAAAACTAAGGTCTCACCTTAATAAACCATTATCAACAAAAATACAGTGACGCCTATGTTGGTTGGTGTGTGTCCCAGGTCAGGGTGAAGACAATCAATAGCTTAGCTAATTACCAAAGATGGTTACCGGATATCACTTAAAGTCGTGTAATCACTTTCCAAAGACGATTATTCCACCTTATGCCTGGGTATCACGAATACCTCCTTGGGATAAAACCAAATGTTTGTTCTTGTTCTAGGCACAGATCAAGAACCATGCATTTCTATGTGTTTTTGTTTTCTGTATGTTTTTCCATGCAATTATGATCCCTATTTATAGGGGATTTACTCAAAACCTAATCAATGAAATTAATGAGAGATTAAAGGCCAATTAATCTCTTCCATAATTATCTTCCATAATTTAGGAATTAGTAGTTACATGACCAAATTAAATATATGGTCATTTAATGCAGTCAAATCTACCACTTAAATAGGCAAAAGCTATTACAAAACATTTAATATAGTCAAACCTGCTACTTAAACATTTATAACCACCCATTTAATTCTAACCACTAAAAGAGTCAGGGAAAATCAGTGACTTGATGGGTGTACACTCCGTACCTCCGAACCCATTTCTAAGTATGATCTGATTCCAAATCTACAGTACCCAAAAATTTATTGACAAAATTGGTGAGCTGAGAGCGATCTCCGGTCATATGCTTGGAGCAGTCGGAGTCCAAATACCAAAGAATAATTTGGACGACCTGCATTCATCAAAAGGGGAAGATGGAACATCAGAAACTATGGATCCTCAAGATTTACTGGGTTCCTTTTTGTTAGAAGATAAAGATTTAATATTCTTAGGTTTGCTAATGGGAACATTAGTTTTAGATTTCTTAGGTTTTCTTGAGTAAACCAATGTTACCACAGGCTTAGGTGTATTACTTTCTAGAGTAGTTGGTTTCCTAAGGGGCACTTCAGCAGTTGTGGTTATCCTAGTTAAAGAGCACGCTTTTCCTACTATAGTGAAGGTTCGACCAGTAGGTCTCTAAGTGTATCCAATATTTGTGAACACTTTTCCTGTTGGTTTCCAAACTTTTCTCTTTGAACTTTTCTTAACAGATTTAGATCTAGTACGAGCATTCACATCATTGATAAAATCAAGAACACACAAATCATGATTATCAGAAAGCATGCAACCATTACAGTTAACACATAAAGGTTCAAAATCCGCATTAAGCTTGGAATGCTGCACATTTGCAGTTCCTTTAGGTTCAACAGCATTGTTCTTATTTTTCAAAATAGATTTAACTGTCCTAGGGTGGGCTTCTACTTTATTCTTCTATGTACTACTTGGTATTTGCTGAATCTTATCTTTCTTTGTATTGACTGAAGGTTGTGATCCGCTAGCACTAGTAGACATTTTTACTCCTGTAGAAGACAACATAGGTTTGTTAGAAACTAAGTTTGATGAAGAAGCTATTTTTGTGTTTGTGTTTTCTGAGGATGTGAAGGGCTCAGTGAATCTAACTCGTTTGTCCTTGATCTTTGGGATCACAGCCACTAATTTATCACCTGAATTGTTGATGCTAGGGCAAGTTTGTCCGACTATTATAAGCAACTCCTGAATTTGTTTGGTATACTTACAAGCAGAGTCTAAGGATTCATTTAGAGGATTTTGTGATTTTCCTTGTTCTACTATTTCCCTAAGAATCACAGCTTCTTCCTGAGTGTGCTTAAGGTAATTAGAGTGAGCTGACCTATTGTTCAACAATCTAGGGTTCAAATATTCCACATCAATCTTAAGCATTTCTGGATCAATAGTGTGTTTGCAAACAACATTATCAGCTAAAGCTTTTCCTTTAAGTTTCCTTAATTCATCCTTGAGAGCAGTAATTACCAAAACTTTTTCCTGAAGACTAGCATTTAAATCAGAGATTTCCACAGACTTTAGATTGACTTGATTAATTAAATCATCACATTGTTCTTTTGATCGAATACGTGCTGGTTTAATCGAGTCATAAAGTTGCTTATAGGTCTGTTTCAAATGCTCATTCTCAGCAATAAGCTTTGACACCCTATGATCCAATTCAATATTTATTGTTTCAATCTCCTCTAAGTCCTTTTTAATCTTATCCTCATTCATTTTTCCACTTAGAGATTTAATTCTCTCTTTCAACTTCTTTATGACTGTGTCTTTCTCTTGGGACTGAGCTTTCAATTCATTAAATTCAAAATATTGATCAAAACTTGGAGCACTTTGATTTGAAACAGAATTGTCCCTTTGAAAAATTTCCTGATTAAGTTGAGTGTCAACTTCTAAAGAGATGCAATGTTTTTCAAGAGTGGTAAAACTTTTGAACAATTTATCGTAAATCTCTTTTTCAACGAAATCCTTTTTGTTGAGAAGCTCAGTCTCAAGTTTGAGACACTTTTCACATTCATGCACATTCACAGAAGCATTATCCACAGAAGAATTCATAATTATGTTCACAATATCTTTGTTAATGACTTGTTCCAAGAGTCGTTCGTTTTCGTTCAAAACTTGATTCATTTTAACTTCAAATGTTTTTGACTCTAAACGATGTTGTTCCACAGCCTGTTCCATTTGATGAAAGACATTTTGGACTTCAGAAAGTTCATCAATCAAATATTGATCGAATGTGTTGAACAAGTCCTTCAGAGCTTTTACAAATGGAATTATTTCATCCCTAAAACAAGCTTTTGTATGTTCGAACCCCCACGAGCCCTCAGTGATAGCTGTGGCCGTGGTTCTTTCTTTGACAACCACGTCAAAACCAGCAAGATGGTGTTTAAGTTTCTTCAAACTCGTATTAACCATGCTGACTTTAGGAAGTTCTTTTGGAACCTCAACTTTGGTGGGTCTACTAGAAAGAGTGGGATCTGAAGAATTCACAGAATTCTGAGACCAAAAGGCTTGTTCAGCAGATAATTCAGTTTGTGGAACAAATCGTGTTTCAAAATCTTGAGAAAGTTGGTTAAGAACAGCATAATCGACTGGTGTAGTAATAAATTTCTTTTCTAACATCATATGATCCTTTTGTTTTAAAAGCATTTTTGAACGACTCTCTTTAGCAAGTATTAGGGTCTCTTCGGAGTCAGGTTTCACAATAGCACTAGTATTCTTAATGACATTACCATCATAAAGCTTTGGTTCCAACTGCTAAGCTTTCTTCAGATAGAAAGGATTTTGAAAACCTAGAGCTTGTTTAGTGGTATGATCATAGAAAAACTGAGGTTTCGTCAACATGTGAATAGTTTATGCGGATTGATCTCTTTTAAAAATAATATTATCTAGTTGTTTGATCCTCTTTTCTAAAGAAATCTCTCTATCAATGTTCCTAGATTCTTCTTTCTTAAAATCATCTTTGAGAAGAGAAACTGTTTGCATTAAAGATTCTTTTTCTTTTAAATTTTCAGAAAGTGTTTGTTTAAGATGATCAATCTCTACAGACTGTGCACATGAATCTGAAACGTTATCCTTATTCTTTAAATCAACATTTTGTCCTTTATTCAACACTTTAACTTGTTCCTTGTATCTTTCAAGCTCAGCAGTTAAAGTATTATTGACACTTTTATTTTCCAGATTTACCTTGGTACAATTAGCAACTTAAGTTTTCAGTTGTTCAATCACAGATAGATCGTTGAATCTTTCCCATGCCTCATAAAAAGTTTCATCAAATCGTTGTTGAAATCTCGTGATTTCATTTCGAAGGTTTGTTGTCTTGGAGGGAGGGAAAAATTTGTTTATGAATTTCAAAACAAGATCATCCCATGTAAGAATCGATCAAGGGGGTTCTTTTTCAAGCCAAATCCGGGCGGCCCCCTCGAGGGAAAATGGGAAAAGCATAAGCTTAACCGACGTACTCGGGACGTTCGGGAACTTCATCGTAGAAGTGATCTTGTTAAAATATCGAATGTGAGCATGAGGGTCTTCTTTGTCATGTCTAAAAAATTGTTCATTTTGAACAAGAGTAAGCAAACCATGCTTAAGCTCAAAGTTGTCCGCGGTGATCTCGGGAACAACGATGGCATCCTCGTAACCCTCGGTGGGTTCTTCGAGCAATTGCGCCATAGTATGATTATCGGCCATCGTAACTACAGGAGGAGCTTGATTTTCAATAGGTTCCACAAGATTAAATGGTTCAACAAAAGTCGGTGGGACTTCTTGTTGTTGTTGACGGTTAGAATTACGGGATTGAGAACGAGTGCACATGCACTAAAATATAAAAAAAAATCTTTTCTTTTGGTTTTTCAACAATGTATTCACAATTTATTTTAATAACGGACAATAAGATAAGACACTTAAACCTAATAATCAACAAGCTTCTCGATAACTCTTTAAAGAGAAAAACGCACAAAGGAGCGGAGGAGTAGGAAATTGCGAAGCTATTAAAAACCTTTCCCCTTTAGGGTCGTAGTTCCTCAGAACAACCTGCCTTATACCCCTCTTAGAGTTTGTTTATCTTTCAAAGGTGAACCGTACCTCGCAAGTGACACAAAAGGTAAGTTTTTGATCTTTGGTTAGGGAACTTATTATGATAATGTTCCAATTGAGAACATTATATTGATGATATTTTTTTTTCTTTTTATGGACAATGTTTTTATATTTTTTTGATTTTTTTTATCTTATATATATACTAATAAAAGAAAAATCTTTTTGTATTTTTTTTATGAGAAAATAAGCAAAATAACTTCACACGGAATGATCTTCAAAGCACTAAATTGTCAAACGCAACGACAATCGTATACAATTCTCTCCGGCAGCGGCGCCAAAAATTGACAATGAGAAACCCAACCCTTTATATATATTAAATATAATAAATATATAAATATATAATAAGAATCAAAAATCTTAATGTAGAAAATCTGGAAGTATGATTCCCGGGTCGTTATCCCCAACGAGGAATGCAATTGAAAGTTGAGAGTCGTTTTGATAATCGATGCTTGAATGGAACAAGATTTTGATTGATTTTCTAAAACTATAAGAAAATTAATGCAAACACTTAAAAACAATTAAGGCAAAACTATTTAAACTAAAAACGAAAACCGGAGATCCTAAAAACGCGACTTAAAACCTTAAGTTATCAAAATTTAATCCTAAAATGATTTTTTTGACTTTTATAACTTCTAAGTGACTAAAATGTAAGAACAAAGAAAACTAGAACAAAAACAAAAGCGATTTAAGCTTAAAAACACCAAAAATGTGAACGGGATTCAATCCCGTTCTTTAAAAAATCAAATTTTGCAATTTTAACCCTACGAAAACAAATCTAATTTTCCTAGGTTCTATCTGATAAAAGAAAATTTTCTAAAAAAGAATTAGATTTTTTTTGACTTTTTTATAATTTATTATGAATTAAAAACGATTTTAATGAAATTAAATGATTAAAAATATTAAACTAATTATAAAAATTCTGAAAAAATTAGCAAAAGTGGCTTGAACAAAGCTTATCCTAAGAAAAATAAGCTGGGTAACACAGCTTATCTAATAAGCTGTTAAATAAGCTAAAACAACTTATAAGCAAAATGGGCTAAAAAGGTGATATAGGAATAAATTGTGCAAACCCCAACGGAAAAGACCCAAGGGCGTTAGTGGTGAGAGTGTGTTGTGTAAAAATGTTTGGTGAGTTGGTGGAGGTCCCGAGTTCGAGCCCTCCTCACTTGGGACTTCCCCTACTCCCAAATGTTTTTATTTTCTATTTTTTTACAACTTTTTAAAGGACTTAAAAATAAGCACTTTTAATAAAAACACTTTTTATTTAAGCCACAAATAAGCACAAAAGGGTGACAGATTAAGCTATATTACACTAAGTGACCTTTTGCTTAACTGTTAAGCACTTTGGGCACAAATAAGCTAAGACGGATGAAAGGCTATATCTAAAAAGCACTAAGGCATAAAAATAAGCAACTAGAATAAGCTGAACTAGCTTAAATGTCAGATTAACTAAAAAGACTCTAAAACTTGAAGTTTTTAACTAAAGGAAGCAATAAGCTCAAATAAGCCCTAACCTAAGTGAAATAAGCTAAAGTAGGCTAAAACTAACATAATAGGCAATACTAATTCTAAAATAAGCAAATGCAATAAGCAGACAAGCTTAAATAAGCAAATGCGCTTTTTGGCCAAACTGTTAACCAAAGAGCCTAAAAGGACTTTTCTAGCTTATTTTTAAGCTAGAAAACAGATCCTTATGGCTTAGTGGCTTATACCACTAAAAAGCTTGGCCAAAAAGCTACTTAAAACCACTTTCAAAAAGGAGTTTGAAAATCAAATAAGCTCTTAAAAAGCTTAATAAAAAAGGTGTTTCACACAGATTCAACACTTAGAAGATTTTTTGCAATCTTAACAAAACACTACTTTTGAGCTTAAAAATAAGCTAACAACCAGAACCTTATGATCTTAAAACCACCAAACAGATTGAAATTAGCCCTTAAAGAACTTATATCAACAATCTAAAAGCATTTTGAAATAAAGCATAAGCCATAAAAAGCAATTGAAAAAGCATTTTTTTCAACACTTAGTTTAAAATTGACAGAATTGGTAAAAATATAAACCAACAATGCAGACCTATTTTGTAGGTCCAAAGTTTTAGATATGTTTAGCCTTTTGTAAGACAATAGCTAACTTGAATAAATCCAAATCAACTATATGAGAGACAATAACTATGAATACTATGTGCTAATGCGGAATCTTAACACAAGTACTAAGAAGAACACAATGTAAAACTTTGCTATTTTCTATTGATTTCTATTAGGGTTCTATATTTCAAACACTATGCCGTAGGGTTCCTTTTATACACCAAGGAAACCCTAATGGGCTTTACAAACGCGTAAAAGGATAATGCATATCATTTCCTAAGATATCTCTAAGATAACTATTATAACTATTCTGTTACATAAACAGACTTAACTAGACAAGGCCAGTACTAACTATAGTACCGCCAGACTTAACTTAGTGCTGGCACACTTAACTATGTCTACCAGACTTAACTCTATAACTATCAGACTTAAGTCTGTTTACAATAATTCCTAACAATCCTCCCCTAACTTGATCTTCACTTGTGAACTTCAAGTTTCTTTGAATATCTTCATTATGAGCTTCCTGAGGATGTTGTGAGCATTATCTTTGGAATTATTCTTGAACTGCAACATGATGACTGTCTTGTATGAGCACTTTCTTGATTTCTATCAGCAACTCTTTAAAGCATCACTTCTTGATATTTGCAGCATCTAACCTTGTAAATATCATGACCAACACTTCACAGCTACATGTACTATCTCTTCAGCAACATAGAAACAGCAACATTGACTATATGTACATCAGATCATAAAGTTTCAGTCTATTCTCATCACATCCAGGTGTGTTAACTCCTGAGAGAGGTGAATCATTGAAAATTTAAATGGATTTGATGTCTCTTTACCAGTTAGCCATTAACCCTGGAGTAGCCAATGTTTGGTTCATAAACCATGGTACATTGATAACCATTTCAACTCTTAGTACGTGAAACATGGTGAGTTGAATTACCATATGATTTTTAGCAAATCATCAGCTATCAACGGATTTGAATACTCTTTACCAGTAGCCGTTTGCTCTGGAGTAGCTAACTCTTTGTTTTAAAAACATGGTGAGTTAATTACCATACAGTTTTTGGTAAACTGTCAACCATCAACGGATTTGAGAAGTCTTTACCAAAGCCGTTTGCTTTGGACTAGCCAGTCCTTATGCCTATTAAGCATGGTGAACTGATGACCATTTGTTGTGTGGTGGTTAGCCAACACTCAAACCCTTCTCTCTTCCATTATAGTCCACAGTTTCCAACATATGTCCACAGCTACTGATAACTTCATCACTTTTTAACACCAGCTTGCTTCTCAATCATCTTCAAAAGTTTATAACAAACTTCATTCATTTTTCCATCCAGAAGCTTCATTTTCAGCATCACTTGGCAGGCATCTTTTGACAGAGGATACTTCCTATCTGCTAACATATAAATATTGCATGCCTCCAAGGTTAGACAATGTACTGCACACTTGTCATAATATCTCCAACTAATCATCTTTTGCTGTAGTGGTAAGCTCCAAATAGCATCTTCATTGAGAGGTGGATCAAACATAGTCCTGAGATCACTCCATAGTACTCTGTCATAAGCATCTTCAGGCCTATTTGTTCCATATTTCTGCATAACCAACCTGTACAGCTCAATAAGATCCTCTCTTGTGAAGTCTTTAAGCATAGCTCCAAAGCTCATATAAACTGTATCAGCTCCATTTGCTCTTATTATCTGATAAATGCTTCTTTCACCTTGTTGAAATATCTTCCAATTTGCCACAATATTAGATTTTGTATCCAAAGGAGTAGGATTCATAGCTTCTACTGATTCCTCTTTATCAGTCTCTGAATCTCCTTGTGGACTCTTGTCAATACTTATACCTTTCCTAGCCTTTTGCTTCTTTCTTTTTCCTACTCTTTTTACTGGCTCTTCTTCTTTCACTTTACCAACTTTTTCTTCTGTATCTGAAACATCTTTATCATCAATCCTTTGTTTCTTTGAAATTTCTGTCTGAAGCTCTTCTCCATATCTTTTCAACTGTGCCTTTGTAGCTTCAATATTTATAGGAACAAAAGTATCAATCTGCTTAACTAACTTCTCAAACTCTTCTTTAATCTCTTCAAACTTCAACTTCTTCAACTGAGAAAGCTTCCAAGTTCCTTGATTCTTCAGATAGTTTGACATGTAAATTCTCAACTGTGACTGAGTCATAGGTTTATTTCTCTTTGCCTTAGCTCTTTCTTCTGCAAAATGTTTCTTTCTTTGATTCACCAAATCTACCATTCTTTTTGCAAAATCTTGTTCAGACAAATCCTTTCCCAACACATCTTTTGTCAACTCTGCATTTGCTTCTAACTTGGCTCTAATAGCATCCCAGTCTTCTTCAGTATAAAATTGAGCTTCAAATTGAACTTGAGCTTTTCTTTTCTTTTGTTGCTCAGTTAACTCTTCTTCTTCTGCCAATCTTTTAGCCAATAAAGCATCCAAATGAACTTGTTTGGCAGTTTCTTCTTCCTCTAGAGTTTGCAATCTTATGGCTTCTGCAAGACTAGCTTCTTCTTGTTGAATTTGTTCTTTAGTTCTTTTGGGAGCTTGAGTCTCTTCAACAATCATTGGAGTAGAGAAAATCAAATTGATAACACTTTGCTGGACGGACAAGATCTCTGTTGATTCTCAGCTTGTCTCTTACTGAATCATAATTTCTTCTGTATAGTACTTTGCAGCCTTCTTGTACTTGAGCCATACTATCTTTTTTGTTTTAGATAGTTCTAACTCAATCCTACACTCTCTTTGCTGTACGGCTTTTCTTGACCATTTTTCTTCCTCTTGAGCTGCAGTCTTAATGTTTCTACCAAACTAGCTTGCTTTTCTCTGATCTGTTTCTTTGTCCTTTTTGACTGAGATTTTTCTTCAAGCTCTGCCTTTCATTCTCTTTGACCCTCTTTGGTGAGGGACATTATGCTTTCATCCACCTGAAATTAATTTCTTCAATAGGCAGTCATTTACATCTATCGGTAAACCAGTATTATTCCCTTCAACCAGTACTACTTCATCAGCATTCAATTTCCTTCTCAATCCAGTCTTAACTTTCCTTGTGTAGGTCTTGGTTCTTCTGACGTAAGGACTTTGCTAGAGTTTCAGCTGCTTATTAATCCTTCGGATAATATCTGCCTCCCTGAAGTTTTTCCTGTGTGGGAGTCTCAACTCTTTGATTTTTCCTTCATATATTAGACTAACTATTTAATCAAACATTCCTGATGGTTTTGCTTATATGATGTTATTTATTTACTCTTGTTAAACAATCAGAAGATTCAGATTTTGGACTTGCTTAATGAATGACTTCAAAACAGATTGATGATTTGGACATTGAAGAGATGGACATAAACTGGCAGATAGCAATGATTGTTATTTAAATGAAGAGTTTGACAAGAAAACATGGAGGTGAGTACGATTTGATGGAAACAAACCTGTTGGTTTTGACAAAAAGAAGCTTGAATGTTTCAAATGTCACAACACTAGTCATTTTGCTAGGGAATGCACATCCAAGGGGACAAATGATGGAAATAAGAAGAGCACGTTTTATATCAAGGATCAAGGAGATGGAAAGAAAGAGCAAAAATCCCGAACTGTTTGTGACTATGGATGATGGTTGTTGTCAATTGGGAGAACATACAGTAGAAGAAGTAGACACAAATCATGCACTCATGGCAATCGGATCAAATAATGAGGTATCATTATGTTCTAAAACTTGCATTGATTCATATAATAAACTTAAAACCCTGTGTGATGAACCAAACGAATCAATTAGGTGAACAAGAAGCAAAAATACTTGCCTATACTCTAGCTGTTAAGAAATTAGAAGCTCAAGTTGTTACTTTTCAAAAGCAGCAATTATCTCTAAATGAACAGCTTACATTTCAAGCAAATGAAATATATGCAAAAGATGAAAAGCTTAAAAAATATAGGAGAATAGGAATGAAAGCTGTAAAAGAAAAGGAACAATTGCAGAAAACAGTAGATTCATGGAAAAATTCTTCTAAAAACCTTTGGAAATTAGTTGATTCAGGTATGACTTCAAATAGTAAAGTTGGCTTAGGATATGAAATACAATCAAACAATGAGGTTTTAAGCTATGAGGAAGAAATGAATCGTACTGTGTTTAAGTGTACAGAAGGAGATTTTCTTAACAAACCTTTATACAGTAGATTTTCAAAGACTGATAATTTCAAAGGAGTTCCACATCCATTAACTGGAGACTATACTCCTAAACCACAAGAGGAAATTGATGATTCTTTGTATGTTTATGGTAAAAAGGGACCTCAAAAGCCTGAAATTAGTGACTCAGATGACAATTCCACTGAGCATTCTACCTGTCAATCAAATGATAGTGAATGATCTTTTAGAAATCCCTCTGAGCACTCTTTTGAGTCTGAATCAGAAAGTATAAGTGTACCAAATGAGATTGAAATAGAACTCTAATAGAAATTAATAGCAAATAGCAAAGTTTTACATTGTGTTCTTCTTAGGACTTGTGTTAAGATTCCGCATTAGCACATAGTATTCATAGTCATTGTCTCTTATATAGTTGATTTGGATTTATTCAAATTAGCTATTGTCTTACAAAAGGCTAATCAGATCCAAGACTTTGGACCAACAAGTGGTATCAGAGCCTCTAGAGGGACTCTGAGTAAGAAGAATCACAAGAACACAAACAATCACTTTCAGATCTAGAAAAATATCTCAACCTGCTAATGATGTTTCTCTCAACATCTTAGTGATGATGAAGCATCATACCATGAAGATGAATCAGAAAATGGTACTGCAACTAATAAACCAAAACAACAACAACAACAAATGAAAAAGTCGTGTTACAGCAAATGAAAAAGTCATGTCTGAGTCAAAAGAAGTTGAACCTAGTTGTGTAACACACGTAAAAACTCCTAGGAAACAAATGAAAAATCAAGAGACACATGAAGTTAAAGGAAAGAATTGGAATGAAATGATGGAAAGAGAACTAGGAGAAGGTTACTCTTTCATCAAGAAAAAGTGTTTTGTTTGTGGCAGCCTAAGTCATTTGATCAAAGATTGTGACTATTATGAAAAGAAAATGGCAAGAGAGGCTGAGTTTAAGAAACAAAGGGTTTTTAATACTGGTAACGGGGTGGCAAAACCAGTATGGAACAATGCAAACAGGGTTAATCGTGCTAATCATTTTGTACCTAGACCAGTACAACTTAATGCTGTTAGGGCAAATCCAAAGGTGGGTACCTGAATATATTCTAAGGCTTAAAATTCTCATAATTTAGTGGATTATTTTTGTGCTAGTTATAGTGTCGATCCGGGTGGATTTGCCTTACTAAGAGTTATTTTTTTCTTTATGAAAGCATATATTAATTTTAAAATTTTTGAGATTTGCATTAAAAAAATTTGGCAGGGCAAACATGGAGGGACATGATTAATTTTTCCTATTTGGCTCCCCTCCACACTTAAGTTGAATATTGCCCTCAATGTGATAACTGATAACTAGAAAATATGGAAAATTAAGGGAAAACTATACTTTCCAGGGCATAGATAGTTGTAGCTTGCATGAAAGTTATCTTTGAGCATACTTCATAATTTTCCAGATTTGAGCTATGATATCTGCATAAAAGTAAACACACAAAAAGAATATATATATTTTTTTAGAGAAATAAATAAAGGATACGAATGGAACAATGGAGGAGGGACTCCTTCACACTTAAGTAAAGCACGGGTTGCTTCTCGAGAAGTGCTTAATTTTTTAAGAGAGTCATTAGCTAGACTCCTGCTTCTGGAATTCTTACTTTGGGAAAGAAGGGAGTGACTGCTTCCCTTTGGTCATTATAATCTTCTTCTTTATGATATAGTTTGAGTCGATGGCCATTAACAATAAATGTTTTTCCATCTTTTACATATAATTCAACATATCCGGATGGATATTGATGTTTCACCATGTATGGTCCTAGCTAGCGAGATCGGAGTTTTGGCTGTTTGAATTTTTACTTTGAGTGAAAAAGCAGAACCTTGTTTCCATGTTTGAATTGTTTTCTCATTCTTAGTTTTCTATCGTGCCAGACTTTTGTTCTTGCCTTGTATAATCAAGAGTATTCATAGGCTTGATGTCTAAGTTCATCTAATTCGTGTAACTAAAACATTTGTTTTTCACCAGCAGCAATGAGATCTGGATTACAATTCTTAAGTGCCCAGTATGCACGGTGTTCAATTTCAAATGGCAGGTGACAGTTCTTTCCATATATGAGTTTATAGGGTGTGGTACCGGTAGGTGTTTTGTAAGCAGTGCGAAAAGCCCACAGAGCATCATCAAGTTTTTTTTTACCAAACAGCAGGATTGTCTTTAACAGTCTTTTCAAGAATTCTTTTAAGGGCTCTGTTTGTATTCTCAACTTGACCACTTGTTTGAGGGTGGTATGATGTAGAGAAACGGTGATTAACTCCATATCTCTTCATAGTCTTTTCCATACAGAAGTGAGTACCTCGGTCGCTTATTAGAGCTTTGGGCATTCCGAATCGGCATAAGAGTTTCTTTAGAAAGGTAATAACCACTCGAGCATCATGGTTGGCAAAGCTTGAGCTTTGGCCCATTTATATACGTAATCGACAGCAACAAGAATATATTCAAACTTATGTGATTTTGGGAATGGCCTCATAAAGTCTATACCTCAAATATCAAAAATTTCACTTACTTGAATGTTGTTTAATGGCATCTCATCATGTTTTGATATATTTACAGTCTTTTGGCATGCTTCGCAAAGTCAAACTAGAGTATGAGCTTCTTTTATGATTGTTGGCCAGCAAAATCATAAATCAAGGACCTTTTTAGCGGTTACGTTTGGTCCATAATGTCCACCGGTTGGTCCGTGGTGACATTGATTTAAAATGGTTCAGGTTTCTGGTCCAGATACACAGCGTCTGAAAGCCTTTAGGGTATATAATTTAGTAACCAAAAAGGTAGAAGTAAATCTGCATGTAAAATTTCTTAAAGAAAAACCTAATGTGAAAGGAGTAGGGTATAGATGGATGTTTGATATTGATTATCTCATTGATTCTATGAATTATATTCATGTGTCTTTGGACAATCAATCTAACCCACATGCAGGTACTTCAGAGGTAACTAACAGTGCAGGTACTTTACAAGCTCCTATGAAAAGCTTTGAGAAGCAGATGAGGATGAGGAGCTTATTGTTGTGCCTATAAGCAATCAAGCATTCTGCAGCAAAAGTTGGACCAAGGAAGTCTTCTACTAATTCAAAGGAAGAGAAGTTTTTGACAGAACTTCAAAACCTTCAAGCACAAGAGAAGGAAGCTTTTTCTACTGGCATTTCATAAGATACTCCTGAAATTCTAGCTTTTAAGAGAGAATTGGTTGCCTTGACTTCATAAGCATTTACGGAAGTACCTAAGAACAAAGCTACCTAGTACTTCTTAGTTAATTCTGGTAGTGGAAAGATGATGCTCAACCTGCTGATTCAAGATGATTCGGTATGCCAGAGCTCCCTCAATCTTTAACAAACTCTCGCAGGATTTTTGGATGAGGGCTTCTTCTGATGACGTGTGGTATGTCCAAAATTTCTTCTGTCTTACAAACAAAGGTAGCTGTAGTCCGATTCCTACTCTTAAGATACACAACATTCACCCACAAAGTCAAATTCTGGGTGATCCTAAGTTATATGTGCAAACTAGAAGCAGAGTGCAGCAACATTCAGAAGCAACATGCGTTTGTGATAAGTTATGTTCAAAAAGCAGCAAAGGAATAATCACAAAGATCAACAGCATTGTCTGTTTGACTGCTTCTTATCTCAGAAGGAACCTAAAAAGATTTCTGATGCTCTACAAGATGATGTTGGGTTGAAGCTATGCAGATGAAATTGTTACAGTGTAGGCTTGCAACAGGTATGGTTCTGTAGATCTACCTATGGAGCAAAGGTGATTAGACAAAATGGGTATACAGAAAAACAACAAGATGAAAGAGGGTAGTAGTTAGAAATAAGGCAAGAATTAGTGGCCTAAGGTCCCAGACAGGAAGGAGGGTATTGACTTGATGAGGTTTTTTGCTCCCCCTCATCTGGATAGATAGGAAGCTATCATGTTATTTTTAGCCTTTGCCTCATTTATGGGGTTCATAGTATACCAAATGGATGTAAAAAGTGCATTTTTGTATGGAATTATAGATGAAGAGGTGTATGTTTCTCAACCTCCTGGTTTTGTTGATCCTGATCATCCTAAGAAGGTTTATAAGGTTGTCAAAGCTTTATATGGATTACATCAAGCTCTTAGAGCTTGGTATGCTACTCTATTAACATTTCTAGAGAAGCATGGATACAAGAGGGGTACCATAGACAAAACTTTATTTATTAAGAAGGACAAGAAGGATATCATGCTAGTTTAAGTCTATGTTGATGATATCATTTTTGGCTCTACTAGAAAGTCTTGGTGTGATGAATTTGAGGCATTGATGAAAGGCAGATTTCAAATAATTTTTATGGGTGAACTCATATTCTTCCTTAGATTGCAAGTCAAGCAAAATACGGATAGTATTTTTATTTCTCAAGACAAGTATGTTGCAGACATGCTGAAAAAGTTTGTCCTTGCAAGTGTGAAAAACTGCCAATTAACCCCATGGAGACCAGATGGCATTCACAAAAGATGAGGAAACTGTGAAGTGATGTACACTTATACAGATCCATGATAGGTTCTCTCATGTATTTAACTGCCTCTAGGCATGATATAATGTTTGCAGTATGTGCTTGATCTCGTTTTCAGGTTACTCCCAAGACTTCACACCTTAATGTTGTGAAGAGAATCTTTAAGTACCTTAAGGGCAAACCCAATTTGGTGACTTATAAAAATTTGGGGTTTTTTTAATTTCCTAGAGAATCATCCTTTTGACCTGAAAGCTTTCTCAGATAGTGACTATGCTGGGCAACCTTACAGGAAAATCCACACTAGTGGTTGTCAATTTCTTGGAAGCAGATTAATTTCATGGCAATACAAGAAACAAACCATAGTGGCTACCTCTACAACAAAAGCTGAATATGTAGCTGTTGCAAGTTGCCTATGGACAAGTATTATGGATTCAGAATCAAATATTGGACTATGGTTTCAATTTCATGAATACCAAAATTCACATTGATAATGAAAGCACAATCTGCATTGTAAAGAATCCGGTGTATCACGTCAAGACAAAGCACATAGAGACCAGACACCATTTTATACGAGATTCTTATGAGAAGGAAGCTCTACGTTATTCTACCCATACACAGACATACCCCATAAGCCCCCCCCCCATACCCAACCAATAACCCCCCCCCCTAAAATCCACACCCCCCCGTAAACCAAATACCGTGATAATACCATCTTACATCACCCTCAACTGCTACCTTAATACCCGGCGCACGACTAACAAGACTGTTTGCTCCCCACCCAGCCCTCCCCCCATCCACCCCCCCTCCACCCCCCGTCTCCCCAGACTCCATAACTACTGCTAGGATACTTTCACCCCCTTGAGTAGGTATTAAAACTATACTAGATATAGTACATTCTTGTCTGTGCATAGTTTGTAGTATATTTTTTGTATGGTTAACGTTTTTAGGTTTATACTTGGATTGCATTGGAGCATGGATTAAAGTTGAACTGAAGTTGTGCAAAAGTTAATTCTGGTATTGTCTGTTTTAATTCTGGTAGTTTACTAGTTAATCCTGGCAAGCTTATTGTTAGTTCTGACAATAAATTGTTAATACTGGTTGACCAGATTTAAGTCTAGTAGGCCAATATTAATCCTGGTAAGCTTATTGTTTAGTTTTGACAATAAATTGTTAATACTGGTTGGACCAGATTAAGTATGGTAGGCCAATATTAACCTTGTAAACTAAGTTCGTTTGTACTTGTTTGGTCTCACAACTTTGACTTTTCACTAAATATGACCGTTATAGCAAATTGCGGGGATATTTAAGCGGATAGTGATACAAATTAGATATTTACTGTTTTATCTCACCCAAAATAGTTTTCTTCATTAAAAAGAGCCTATTTTCTCGGAGGAACAATTGAAATTCATTCTTATTCGCATATAAATTCAATTAGCAGCTATAATCAATACTAAGTTACCAAAACGAGTCAAACCCAGTTGATAATCACCAACGATCATAGCCTTTTTCCTACAATGGCTTCCATGAAATACTGCGACAAGCATAACCAAGTGGGATTCTTAAAGAAACCTAAAGAAAGTGCAGGGTTTGTAGAGATAGTAGACTTCTTAAAAGGATCGCATATCAGGTATGCCTTAACTCGCAATCCTACTACCATGACTCCCTAGTCAAACAGTTTTGGCAGACTGCAACTGCCTCAACTCTTGATGATGGGGACTATTGATTTAAGAGAAACATTGATACTCTGAGTATACAATCACTGAGGCATCTGTTCGAAGTAAGCTTCAATTAGCAGATGCTTCAGGGATTTCTATGTTGCCAAATACTAAGATTTTTGAGGGAATGGGGAATATAAGGTATCCAACTGATGGTTCTTTATACTTTGGAAAGCTTTTTCAACAACCCATTGGCAATTTTTTTGTCCCATCATATTTTTACACTGCATAAGCCCTAATAAAAAAAAAAAATGGTGGTTGGGATCAATTGGTTAGATTTATTGCAACTGCTTGTTTGTCTTTCCATTGGCAGGGTTTATAACTTTTCAAATTGATTTTTTTGATGGAGTGGGGTAATTTGAAAGTAAAAAACTAAGATTTTGTATGTACCCACGATTTTCTTCAATGTATTTGGAGAAAGACATCTGAGATAAACACCTTATTTGGTTGTGGCCTTGACCAAAAAGATTTTTAGTGCTGTTAAGACCTCGGCAGGTTATAATTGGAGGAACTCTAGACCAAACTCCAATTGTGACAGTGGACCAACTTTTATTAGAACTGTGAACAAGGATCAACTGGAGGATTTTAAAGAATTCAATGGGGGATCTGTTACCTTTGGAGGTAGCAAAGGCTACATATCTGGTAAAGGAAAAATAAGAGTTGGTAATTTAGATTTTGATAGTGTGTCTTTTGTAAAAGAATTAGGGCATTTTAACCTTTTCTCAATATCACAAATATGTGACGAGCAGCACAAGGTTCTTTTTACTGAAACTGAATGTCTTGTTGTATCTTCTAACTTTGAGATGCCTGATGAAAATCAGATACTTTTAAAGGTCCCTAGACACCACAATATGTACAGTTTCGATATGAAGACACCTACTCCTGCAAAAGGTTTTGCCTGTTTGATTGCAAAAGCCACATCTGATGAATCTAAATTATGGCATAGAAGGTTAGGTCATATCAATTTTAAAAACCTAAACAAACTTGTGAAGGGAAACCTTGTAAGAGGTCTACCTTCCAAGGTTTTCAAAAATGACCACACATGTGTTGCCTGCCATAAAGGCAAACAACACAGGGCCTCCTGCAAGGCCAAGTTAGAAAGATTAATCATTGAGCCATTACACACCTTGCATATGGATCTTTTTGGTCCTACTTCTGTAAAAAGCATTAATCATGCAAGTTATTGCCTTGTAATTACTGATGATTGTACCAGATTTAGTTGGGTATTCTTTTTGGCCTCTAAGGATGAAACTAGTGGCATTCTTCAGACCTTTATTAGGCAGATTGAAAACCAGCTTAGTCATAGGGTTAAAATCATTAGATCAGATAATGGCACTGAATTTAAGAATAGAGATATGCTTGAATTTTGTGGAAACAAGGGAATAAAACAAGAGTATAGTAATGCCAGAACTCCACAACAAAATGGAGTTGCTGAAAGAATGAACAGAACCCTAATTGAGGCTGCTAGAACTATGCTAGCAGATTCTCTCTTACCAACCACTTTTTGGGCAGAAGCAGTTAGTACTGCTTGCTATATTTTTAATAGGGTAAGAGTGACTAAACCTCAAAACAAAACTCCTTATGAGCTTTTGTTTGGCCACAAACCAATTATTAGCTACATAAGACCTTTTGGGTGTCATGTTACCATTCTAGATACTCTTAGTGTGCTTGGCAAGTTTGATGGAAAATCTGATGAAGGATTCTTAGTTGGTTACTCACTAAATAGCAAAGCCTATAGGGTTTATAATTTAGTAACCAAAAGAGTAGAAGTAAATCTGCATGTTAATTTTCTTGAAGATAAACCCAATGTCAAAGGAGTAGGATATAGATGGATGTTTGATATTGACTATCTTACTGATTCTATGAACTATATACCTGTATCTTTGGAGAATCAAGCTAACCCACATGCAGGTACTTCAGAGAAAACTAACAATGCAGGTACTTCACAAACTCCAAAGTCTAATGCTTCTGAGGAAAAAGATGAGGATGTAGAACTTATTGTTGTACCTTCAGCTGTAACGATTCCTGAAGAAATAGTTGACTCAAGGACATCTTCCACAAAGTCAAAGAAAGAGAAGATCTTGACAGACCCTCAGCAAGAGGAGAAGGTTTCCTCAACTGATACTTTAGAAGATAATCCTAAGATTCAAGCTTTTAGAAGAGAGTTGGAACAAATTGCCCTAAAACATTTAGGGACAGTCCCTGAAAACAACTCTACCAGTACTCCTTCAGTTAATACTGGTAGTCAGACAGTTAATACTGGTAGGCTTGATCATGATGATTCACCTATGCCAGAGCTCGAAATCTTTCACAAGTCTGAGACAGGAATTTTTGATGAGGCATCTTATGATGAGGAGGGTGTGATAACTGACTTCAACAGTCTTCCTACAGAAATTGAAGTCAGTCCTACTCCTACACTTAGGATTCATAATATTCACCCAAAAAGTCAAATACTTGGTGATCCTAAGTCAGCTGTGCAAACTAGAAGCAAAGTGCAGACAAAATCAGGAGCTCATGCTCTTCTCAGTCATATTCAAAAGCAGCAAAGAAACAATCACAAAGATCAACAACATTGTTTGTTTGCCTGTTTTCTATCTCAGGAGGAACCTAAAAAGATTGCTGAAGCTCTACAAGATGTTTGAAAGAATTTTTAGAACTGTGGTATATAGATAGAGAGCTATAAAATGGAATTGAGAAGAGATAACACTTGGTGGAGGTGCTATGCACTTACACAACAAATGGTTATCAATCCACCATGTCTAACACACATAAGGACTGGCTAGTCCAGGAGCAAACGACTCTTGGTAAAGACTTCTCAAATCCGTTTATGGTTGACAATTTGCCAAAAATTGTATGGTTATCAACTCACCATATCTATGTTTGTAAAAAGTTGGCTAGCCCACAAGGTTATGGCTTAATGTAAAGGCTGTGGAAAATCCATTTTATAAGGTTGACAAGTTTACCAAGAACTGGATGGTACTCAACTTAACCAATGATTTCAATTCCAAAAGTGAACTGTGGTTACTAGTCCACCAGGGTGATGCCATGATTCCACCAAAGGATTAGCTATCCCAAGAGCAAACGGTTACTTGGTAAAGGCTTTATCAAATCCGTCGATAGCTGATGATTGCTAAAAAATCATATGGTAAATTCCGATTCACCATGTTTCATGTACTAAGAGTTGAAAAGGTTATCCGATTGTACCATGTTTTAAAACCAAACATTGGCTACTCCAGAGTTAATGGCTAACTAGTAAAGAGATATCAAATCCATTAAATTTTCAATGATTCACCTCTCACAGGAGTTAACACACCTGGAAGTGATGAGAATAGACTAAAACGTTATGATTTGATGTACATATAGTCAATGTTGAATGCCTTATACAATTGTTTGCAAGAGATATGACTTGTCGCTAAGTAAGTGCTGATTATGATTACTTAGAAGATTAGTTGCTTGCAAAGATCAGTAGTGATCAATTCAAAGGGTTTTGTATTCATGAATAATTCCAAAGATAAATTTTGTTCACAAACATCCTCAAGAAGCTTATAATGAAGACACTCAAAGAAACTTGAAGATCATAAGTAAAGTTCAAGTTAGGGGAGAATTATTGTTAGGAATTATTGTAAACAGACTTAAGTCTGGTAGTTATAAAGTTAAGTCTGGTAGACATAGTTAAGTCTGCCAGTACTAAGTTAAGTCTGGCAGTACTATAGTTAGTACTGGCCTTGTCTAGTTAAGTCTGTTTATGTAACATAATAGTTATAATAGTTATCTTAGAGATATCCTTAGTAGATATCTAGAAAGGATATGCATTATCCCTTTACACGTTTGTAAAGCCCATTAGGGTTTCCTTGGTGTATAAAAGGAACCCTACGGCACAATGTTTAGTATGACATTGAAATAGTATTTAATAGTAAATTAATATAAAAATCAAAAGGTTAACATGTGTTCTTCTTATGTACTTGTGTTAAGAATTCCGCATTAGGCACATAGTAATTCATATCAGATGTCTCTCATATAGTTTTGGATTTGGATTTATTCAATAGGCTATTTGTCCTACAAAAGGCTAAACAGATCCAAGACTTTGGACCAACACTTAGTTTTTCAAGCAATTTTGATATGTGTGTGTGTTTTTAGTGTGTGTATTCTTTGATCGGTGTAAAATTATGTGTTGTGTGTGTTTAGTGAGAGAGAAAATAGCATATTTAAAAAAGACGAGGTGTGATTGATTGATAGAGTGGTAGGTATGTAAGGTAAAATGACTGAGATGCCCTTGAAATGCAGCTTTTTTTATGTTTTTTCTATTAATAAAAGTGGGTTAAGCTCCTCCCTTTATTTTTTAGATGGATGGCTGGGATTGGTCTCCCGGTATAAAAAAAAGGTATCCAAAATAACTCCCCTCAACAAGATTAAGCTAAGAGATTTAAAAAATATAATAAACGAATATGCTTGTTGTAACACCCCCTTATTTGACATATAGCAGCGGAAGCTAATTTGGGGTATTACTTCATGAATCAACAGTCATTATCATAGAAAATGACTCAAAAGAGATGTTTTGGAAAATTTAGTTATCTTTCAATAATTATCAGAAAACAAACAGAGGTCCCAAAATACATTAAAAACATAAAGTTTGAATATGAACAAGTTTGGACGTCTCAGTCCAATAGCTAACGTGCCATAAATTGCTCAATTACCTGAGATAAACATGCTAAAAGGGTCAACACAACGGTTAAGTGAAATTCACAATGTTTGAAATATAATAGTTGAATACAAGTCATCATAGGTGGTGATAATTGTACAATTACAATTATCATGGAAAATAATATTATTGCCCTAAGCTCATGACACCAACACGTTAACATGGAAATCACATCAGTGACATTATTGAGGAACCAAAGTCCTCTTGGAAAGGTAACTTGCCAAAGTTACCCATTATTCTCAAATATAGTGCGCTTGATTACCTCATGTACAGGTAAACATAAACAGGATTCGTCAATCCTAATAGATCTATCAATAATATTCGCGTTCACACTCGAGTGATTAATGGTTCATGATGTAAAGATATTGGCAGTAAAGGTAACTTAGGCAATAACATATCAGGATAGCATACAGTTGGAAAACACTTGTATTCATGGTTTATAGCATGTATCCCCCCACGGGGTTTAGAAAACATGTAAAGGTGGGTCTATGAACTCACCTTGATAAGGTAGTTGATTGATTTGAAATTTAATAGTAAACAGCCTCATCACGCAACCTGGGTAATATGTCAAGTCTTAGTTTGATGGATTATATTCCAAAACTTTACTTCATAAAAATTAACGGAAATGATTTTGGATATTAGGTTTTGTGAAACATCGTAACTGTTTGGGCTATCATAATCCACGAAGGTCCCATTCAATGAACGTGTTTGAGGAGCTAGTAACACTTTAAATCTAAATCCACAACATTCGTCAAAACCATCAACCCATGAAATCCCATCAATAAACCTCCCAAGTAACGTGGATACGTTATATAACATGGAAAAAGATTTATCATTTTAAGTTTCTTCAAAATCTAGTGGATGAAAATATGTTATATATAAACATAATTTGCTTTTAACATGTTTGATCGATGAATTATATCGACAAATGTGTCAGGTTGTTTTAATAAAAATAAGTCTTAATTCTTCTAATATAATTTTATAATTAAATATAAAAATTTACATTTTATACCCTTGAGAATATAAAAATGACAATATATACCCTAGGTATATATTAATTTATACTTTTATCCCTTTAATATATGATTTTAAAACATTAAACCTTTAACTTTCAAGTATGACAAAACACACCCCTGAAGTTTAACTTTAGGATAATTACCATTTTTGGACCAAAAGTTTAATATTTTCAAAATTTACAATATATACCCATTTGCATGAAATGTTTTGCGATTTAAGTCCAAAACGAGAGGGACGAAAAAAAAAAAAAAAAAAAAAATAGGAAGGGTGGGGTGTTGTCCATATACTTGCATTTTTCAAATCCAATTCAGTTTTGCAGCATTTAGCTTATCATAATAAGCTAAAATAAGTTTGGTTTTATAGTTTTAACAAGCTTATAGCTTGTGAAAAGAGCTTATGAGCTCGAAAATCCAATTAGGGTGCGTTTGACTTTAAAATTAGGATCCAAAAGCTTAGAGCTTTTAAGGTTTGTTTTAATGCTTATAAAAATGATAGGTTAGCTTATTAAAATAGCTTTTAAGACCAGCTTTTAGCTTATAGCTTATTAGGGTTTCGAAAGAAGGGTTTTAGGGCACGGTTTGGTTTAGGAAAACCAAACAAATGAGTTTGTGGTTCAAGAACTTATACAAGTAACTTAAATACAGCTTATACATGATCTATAATGATACAAGAGCTTATGGAACGAGTTATAGGACTTACTAGCACACGAATGGGTCGAAATGGTTGATATGGTTTGAAAATGGCTTAGAGATGAATCAAGGGCTCTTCTTTCTTGTTTCTTGGCTTCTACTTGGCTTATACTTTCTATTCTTCCTTAGCTTGGTTAGATCATGATTTTGAAGTAGTATGAAGTTTTGATGGTGAATTGAAAGTATGTGTATGTTTCGTGTATATATAGGGTGAAAGAAAGAGTAGAGGCCAAGTTGGATAGAGTAAGGACCAAGTAAACTTAGAGTGGGATTCAAGGTTCAGCTAGGGTGACTAATAAGAGGCTAGGGACTAGCTTTGAAAGACGTAGGAGGTAGAGAGGGGTTCGAAAATCAAAGGAGGTGACAAAGGGTTTTTCTTGGAGCTTAAGGGTGCAAGTAGCTTACAATTAGGTGGTAGGGTGGTTGCTTGGTGGTGACAAGGTGGTGACAAGTAGGATATCAAGGTGGTGGATCATGGTGGTGAGTGCTAGCTTACTTAGAATTAGGTTTAGAAGTAGTTTAGGTTTTTTGGGTCATTTAGAGTTTCGGGTTAGGGTTTAAAGTTTTGGACGAGTTAGGGTTAGGATTTGAGAGGGAAATGTGTTTAAATATAATGCATTTAAGTGCTTGTACTTAGTGATAAAGAGGTGGCATAAAATTCCTAAAGAAATAGAGGGAAAATAAGCTTGTTTGAATTTGTGCTTTAATGGGTTGTACATTGAGCTCAAATTGAGTTGTTACTAGGTAATGCGGGCAACATAATGGCAAATATATGCATTGTAAACTGTACACAGCCTTATTTCTGTTTGTACTTTTGGTTTGCTAAGAAAACATTACATATAGATAGGGTTTGATATAAACGTTAACGTATAAAGTTCATTTTATAATAACGTTATAAAAAGTACATTA
Organism: Tanacetum coccineum; assembly: GCA_026074375.1. Classification (NCBI taxonomy): domain Eukaryota; kingdom Viridiplantae; phylum Streptophyta; class Magnoliopsida; order Asterales; family Asteraceae; genus Tanacetum; species Tanacetum coccineum. The sequence goes on along the minus strand of BQNB010042148.1, from coordinate 16,922 downwards.
AATAGATAACGTATGGTAAAATGGAGTTTAAATCATATTGCTTGACATATTATAACGTTTACTTGATTTAAACGTTGAATGAAATTGGCATAGGTAGTTGTGTGACATTCGTTTATACTTTAGTATGGAAGTTACGTTGCATATTAGTGGAATAAAGCAAAATCTTTCCATGAAAAATCGGTTGTACTTAATTTTAATAAGTATATATTATATTAATGAATAAATTGAATACTAATATAATATATTGAAAATACATAAGGAATATTGTGGGTTTGTTATAGTCTCCCAAACCTTAAAAGAAATCTCATACCCGAGATTTAGTTAAGATGTTGGAAATGATTTTTTGAAATAAATGTAGATATTGGCACGAATTAATCTTCGCGTTCCCACGTAAATCCTGGGTCGCTCTTTTAGAGTTCCATCTTACTTGACTATATGGATACGAAAGACAAAACAACACATAAGATAGTCTTTTTCTAGTTGCTTGAACTTCTCGATCCATGATCTCCACTGCTTCTTCTACAAAGTTGAGTTTGTCATTGAGCCGAAGCACTTTCATTGGAATGACGAGGGATTCGTCAGATAGGCATTTCTTTAAATTAGAAACATGGAAAGTACTGTGGACATTACTGAGTTTTTCAGGAAGCTCAAGTTTATATGCCACTGGGCCGACCCTTTTAAGGATCTTGAATGGTCCAGTGTACTGGGGGTTAAGCTTTCCTCATTTTCCAAATCAGATGACATGAAAAAAATTGGAAAAGAGGAACAAAGGGAAGCGAGGATTATGACAGACGGGGGGGGGGGGGGGGGGGGGGGGGGGGGGGGGGGGGGGGGGGGGGGGGGGGGGGGGGTGGTGCTTGGGGGGGTGGTGGATGTGTTTGGGGGGTTGGTTTTGTTTTTTGGGTGTTTTTGATGTATTAGATGTGATAGATGGATGATATGAGGGTTTTGAGTAAGCCAATCGGAAAGGGCGAAAGCCTTTGGAATTCCAAGTTGGAGACACGAATAAAATGAACCACAAGTCCCGATGTCGCCCAACCCCCCGGGTTGGTGGAGGGATTGCATTAGAGGTGACACTTTTAACATAACACGGTCTCCAACTTGGAATTCCAAAGGCTTTCGCCATACGTTGGCATAACTCCTTTACCGATGTCTTGCAGCTTGCAAGCGTTGTCTGATTTGTACTATCTTTTTGGTGGTTTCATGGATTATCTCTGGTCCCGTGAGTTGAACATCTCCAACTTCGGCCCAGCAGACAAGTGATCGGAACTTTCAACATAAAGTGCCTCGAATGGAGTTTCCTTATTCTGGCATGGTAACATTATTGTAAGTAAAATTCTACCAATGGAAGGGTTTTCTCCATTCATTCCAAAATCTATAACATGTGTCCTCGAAGCATATCTTCTGAGTGTTTTGGATGGTTCATTCACTTTGTCCTCAGTCACGGGATGATAAGGTCGATACTCATATTTAGTTAAGTACCCAAGCACTCTTGCATTGACTGCCAAATCCTGTGATGTAAATAACTATCATGATCTGATATGATGGATATCGGCACTCCATGCCGTGAGATTATTTCCTTTATATACAACCTTGTAAGAGTTTCCATACTATCAGTTGCTTTGATGGGAATGAAATAGGCTAATTTGGTAAGGCGATCTACAATGACCCAAATTGTGTCATGTCCTTTTGATGTTTTGGGTAGTTTTGTAACGAAGTCCATCGTTATTCTTTCCCATTTCCATGTAGGAATCTTTGGTTATATCAGTAAGCCAGAGGGCTTCTGACATTCTGCTTTAACTCTAGAGCATGTTAAACACTTGCCAACATACTCAGCGATGATTGCTGATGTGTGCTGAAACACATATTTTTTGTACCTCATAAAACACTATTAAACAGACTAAAAACACTAAAATATGCTTAATTATATTGCAAATATGTTTGTTTGGTATTTTTATGTCTTGCAGGTAAAACAGATTGAAAACTAAGCAAAAACGGGTATTTTCGGGTTTGTCTCGATCAAGAGTGCTTATTATTCAAAATCAAGATGAAGTCATAAAAATTCCCCGAGCATGTCATTGGAATGAGCGTGAGAAAACGAGTCCAATGGTGCCCTCAGATTTTATTGGGCCAGCCCGTAATCCATTTTAATGGGCTGGGCCAACCCATGTTATTACAAAACCCAACAATAAAGCCTAAGCCCAATTTCAAGTGCAATACATAATGTGATCAAATCTGATATATAAGAAGGGAAATGACGTCAACATGACGTCATGGCATGTGAACTCTAATTAAATTAGTTTGGGGTCACGTGAGGTAGCACTCAAATGGGAAGGGCCAGTAATATTATGCCACGTGGAGGAGAAAAGTACTACAACTCAAATTGCATTTCAATTTGCAAAGGGGATAATCCAAAGGCTGTTATACTGTGCATACGAGGTAAGCTATTAGGAAGGGCACGTGGCGATTAATGAACGGTTGGATCATTTCTGCAAAAGTCGCGATTCGAGGTCACACGCATGCATGCATATATGGTTGGCTAATAATCATGTAATGATTGGACAGATTTTACAAAAATAACCCTTTTACTTGGCTATATATAGGATGCTCCCCCACACTTTTGAGTTAGTTAGCTTAGGAGTAGTTTAGATTTAGATTTAGCTTATTTTCATTTTCCAGCTTATTGTTGTTAGATTTAGCTTATTTGTTAGTTTCAGCTTATTGTTAAACTTCTATTCATCAGTTTATTTCGATTATGTAACGAGATTTGTTCTAGTTTAATGAAGATTATGGTTTGATTCGTAAATTGCTTATTTCTTATTTCCTTACTTTTAGTGCTTATTTTCTGTTTTCATTAGCAGAGCTTATTTAAGATCTGATAAGCTCACTTATAGCTTATTCAAATTCATTTAGCTTATATGTTTGCAAGGTAATCGGTTTTGGCTTATTGACATGTTAAGGTTGTGATCTAGTTCTTAAAATGCTTATTTCAGTTTAGATTTGGCTTATTGCTGTTAGTTTAGTTCTGCTAATTGGTTTGTTTTATGTTTAGTTTAATAAATCTCATTTAGTTTCTTGTTTAAGTAGTGCTTATTTGTAGTAGTTTCGTTTGCTTATTCGAATTTCATTAGTAGTTTATTAACTGATGATTAGGAGTCTTATTTGTAGCATGCTAATTCAGTTTTAATATGCTTATTGATTTGTTGTAGCTTAATCAATTACCAATTCTAAATCCTCGTTTACGTATTAATCAGATTTTGCTCTTTAGTCTAAGTTTGGTTAACAAGCTTTATCTCGTGCTAATCATTAATTGTTAGCTTGTATTACGTGGCATTAACATTACTTATTAACGAATAGTCTTATGCTAAATGTGATTAGTTTATTATCCACTAGTTTTGCAAAAAAATTGATTAAAACATTGTCTTAAAAAAATCCCTCTTTTAGGGGGGGGGGGGGGGGGGGGGAACCTTTAATCTCGGTTTATAGAATTTATAACTTGGCTTTCGTTAGTTTATATAAGAATGCTATTGTGCCACAAGTTGAACATTTTAGTATATTAGGCTTCGTATGGTTTGTAGAATTATAATATTTGGGCCTCAATTAGTTGTAATAGTTTGGGCTGAATAGTTATAAACAGAATTGGATAATTGCTATTTTAATAGTAACTGTTTATCCTTAACAGTTTGTTTTGTTTGTTTTGACTTTGGTACAGGTCAACTCATGAGGCGTGGAGCTTAAGGGTCTAGTAGTCTAGCTTTTTATCTTAAGTTTAAAGCTTTAAGCTTCTAAACTTAAATATTGATATAGATTATTAGATCGGGTGGTTTTTCGTTCTTTTGCGGTTCTTCGATTCGGTTCCATTTTTTATCCTTTTTCAATACTTTTAGTTTAGATAAATTTAGCTTATTTTGTTTAGTTTAGCTTATTTGATCATTATGTACGATTAGTATTACCCTTTATGGATTTTTAAGTAAAATTTGTGTTTAGTGAATTAAGTGTTTTTGACTTGTTAATAAGTGATTCAGATTATATTTGTAAAAAATTATTTTAGTTTAGTGTTTATTTAATCAACGGAAAAAGCCGTAAGATTAAGTAGGCATTAAACTAGTAATTAATATTTTGTTAAAAAGTTGCTTTCAATATTAAGCCAACGTTTTGAGGAAACAATTTAGTAAACGGATATTAATTCATCATTGAGATCTAAAATTTCACACTTAAGGATCTAATCATTTTACTTGACAAGCATATTTTTCTTCATATATCTTTTATCTTATTTGCTTGCTTATTAATTAGTATAATCTAGTTTAGTAGTTTTAAATATTTAGTTTAAAATCAAAAACAAAAATATTTGATATTCATGTATAAAAAGTAGTTGATTCTATTAGTAGTTTAAACAAAAATATTTGATATTCATGTATAAAAAATATTTAGTTTAAACTCTATTAGTAGTTTTAAGTTATTAGTATCCAATACAAATATAATCAGATGTGTGTATAAAAAATAGTTGATTCTATAAACTTATAACCCATATTAAGTATTTGGATATGAACTTTGCACAAGGCTTATCAATTTTTCAAGGTAAAATGTGTGTTATAAGAAAGATGATTGTAATTTGCTTATTGAAAAGGAATAAGTTGTTTTATTAGCAAAGCTTAGAAAGATACATGATTTTAGCACATTCATATAAGTTGTTTAGAGTCGAGATAAGTTGAAAAGGAATAAGTTATTTTGTTAGTGTATTTAGAACATTCATTCAGCATGTGTTTAAAAAAAGTAGATGAAAAGCGTGATATAAAACTTGCACATCAGGTGTTTAATAAAATGTTCACATGATATTCTATAACTGTAATGCGCTAGGGTCGTACTGTGATGCACTAGTTATGTATTGTGATGGACAAGTTGTTTATACACCTTGTGATGAACTTGTTGCTAAAAGTGTGATTCACTGATATTGATAACATTTATGTTTGTGATTACTTATTGACCAAGTAAAGTTAATTGGTTTTTGTTATCGTATAAAGTAATCAAATAGAGTTAGTTGGTTGTTACGGTATTTAGGGATTTGCGAATGTTTGGCATGTACTGGTTTTAGATATAAAACTATGATTTGAGAAGTTAGATTGTTGTTATAGTATTAAGTTTAGTAGTTTTTCATTATGATGCAGTAGATATAAAACTGTGATGCAGTAAAATTATCAGTTTGAATTTTTATGAATAATACCTGAACTGTTATTACACAGGTAAAAAAACACAAGCGACAAAGGCAACAGGTAAACGAAAACCAGTTAAAAAGTTGATGTGAAAATGGTAGTAGAAAAAAAGCCGCAACCGAAAAAGCAAACGGCTAAAGAAGGTAAAACGGCAATTGGTAAAGGCGGAATGAGAGGAGAAAATGTTACAGAAGAGGCTAAACAAGCACCTACATCTCCTGCAATAGCTGTTGTAGATAAATAAAAGCGCCTGATGATGCCCTCTAGCGCCTTACTGTCGCCGTTTTATGAAAGGAATGTGATCTTAAACAAAGCCTTCTATGAAGAAGAAAAGAAATTAATCGAATGGATATGGAGTACAAGTAAAAAAGAAGGGTATGTTTTATTAAAAAGATTCTACTGCATTATAGTTAATATTCTACTGCATCACATTTTAACTTCCTACTGCATTACAATTATTTTATACTACATCACAGTTATTTTTTAGTGAATAAAAAATATATGTTAATCTCTGTGATATTGTATTCAAACAAAAGACTCAAAACTAGAGAGTGCGTATTTGTTAAGTCTTTACCCTGAAGTTGAAGTTGCTTCTGGTATAGTTGACGTATGGAGCGTTATACTAAACCATGAAGAGCGATTCAGACACAGGCTTTCAGGTGCTAGAAATGTATACTGTAATGTGCAGTCTTATATTCTACTGCATTACTGTTATTTCTACTGCATTACAGTAGAATATAACTGTAATGCAGTAGAATATAAGACTGTAATGCAGCAGAATATAAAATACTAACAGTGATGTACTAGGAAATATAAGACTGTTTTTATCATATGTATTTGTAGTGTACTTTTTGAATTTGGATGACTAGTTATAATAGTATGATTCAGTGGTTGTAAGAGTATGATGCAATAGATATAAGAGTAGAATAGATACGCCTATGTAACAGAAAGATAATGAAAGGTATAGGATATGAGACAGTAGAGATAACACAATGATTAACTAGCATAAAGTAGAGATAAAATTTTCAATGTAAGGTTCTATTTGAATTTTTATAGGATTGTATCTGTTTATTAACATTTTTTTATTGTAGCCGATGATGATAAGTTGGTTGGTCTTATCTGAGCGATGAACAAGCAATTAGGGACTATGCCACTTTGGGTGATATCATCACCCTTAATGCTACTTTTCGCTCAAACAAGTATACCATCTTCCTTTATAAAAAAAAATTAGTAGTGCATCACTGTTTTATTACTACTGCATTACACTTTATTTAGTAGTTCATTTGATTTGTTAAAAACTTAACTAAATTTTCTGTGTCATTTTAATGCTTAATGCAGTAAGGTTTTGTATTGTCATGCAGTAGGAGTTGCCTGTCATCAATAGATTTGTACTGTCATGTAAGTATTTTTTTGTACTCTCATGCTGAATAATTTTCTTTTAAATATTTTGCAGGTTGATTTCTGTAAATCTATAATGAAAGTTGAATGTACCTGTAAGCACTACGAGGCATATGGTCTTCTTTTTCGGCACATCTTTTGTGTGGAAACCTAAAGATCGTTTAAGACTCTGATTGTTTAGATCTATATCTAGGAAAAATAACAATGAACATGAAAGAATGCATAGCGGAAATAGCATAATGAACAAAGTTATTTCAACAAGGTTTTTCATTCATATTATTCACTATTCTCACCAATTCTAGATGATCAATTCTAGAACAGTTACTCTAACTAGTAACAGGAATCATAAGATCCTTAAGGCTAAACTATCTAGGCGTTTACAAGACCACACGCCTAGAACACACACACCTTTAGTCGACTACATTTTTTATGCACCCTAAACTACATGCCTGGGACCTCCTTTTATAACATAAGGTATAACAACTCAGTATTTTCATCACTGTAATATCCATCTATTAAATTAGATGCAATGTACTATCCATCTATTAAAGTATATACCGCCTTTTTACAGGGAAATTTTTTGCTTATTCCATTATGTAACATAGTTTACATAACTAAAGTAAAGGAGCTCACGCAACCTACCTATGCCATCTATATATATGTTTATATCATGTAAACATCCTAATATGTCAAGTCAATGTTCTAATATCATTTTTACTAGATACGTTATCCATTTAACAAAACGTTACTATTAAATGAACTTTATTCGTTAACGTTTATATCAAAACCCTAACTCTATGTAATGTATACATATTAAATGAATATGCAAGCCTTCAAACATGTGTACAAATATACAATACACAACATTTGAATATTATTTCCATCCTCAAACCCAAATCTAAAACCCTAAACCCTAAACGAAACCCTAAACTAGTTCTAAACCCTAATTCGAAAACACTTAACTTAAATCTAATCATAAACCCTAATCCTAACACTAAACCTTAATCCTAAACCCTAAACTATCCTTAATCCTAACCCTAATCCACGTCTTAAGTCCAAAACCCTAAGCCGAAACAAAAACCAACCCGACACCCTTTTTCTTTCATTTTTGACCCATTTACACCTAAGCTAGCACCCTAACACCTCAAGCACCTCTATGACTAACCTACTACCACCCCAAGCAGCCTAGCAACCACCTCCCTCACACCACCATCACCCTTGCATCACCAACTTGGCCTCCAAGTTGTAGCCACAACTCGTCACACCTCTAGCTCCCTCCATGGCTTTCCACCATTCAATCCTACTCTCCTAGCTTGTAATACTCATCACTATAGCTGCCATGAATCACCTAAGATAGCCTTGACACTAATCAAAACCCCAAACTTGGGCACCAAGCCCATTCGAGCCTATAAATAGGCGAACACAAACACACACACTTCATTCATCTCAAAAACTTGTTTCCACCTCAAAACCTTGCTCCAACTTGGTACTAGCAGAAGTATAAGATCCCTAAGAGTCCCTTGAAGCCAAAGAACCAAGAACAAGAGGCCTTGAAGCTTGTTTCCTAGCCGTGAGAAGTACACGAACCAAAACAGCCCTATTCGACTTGTTTTCAATCTAGTAAGTTTTCTACACGTTAGATTTGCCATGTTATTACTTTAGAATGTTCATAAGACTCCTAAGATCCTATATGAACCCTTGTTAAAGCCTTGAATCCTCAAACCCATGCGTTTTTGGTTAAAACCCTAAAAATGACCCGTTTTGATTTTCTAGCTAACGAATCCTTTTTCTAAACTTTTGTTACGTTAGAACATCTTATTTTTGCTTATTCTAATAAGCTATAACCTGCAAAAATTAATTTCTAAATCAAAAATATCAATATTATGGATTTTGGACTTGATTTGCAAATGTTTTCATGCTAAGGGGTATATATCGTCACTTTCTGAAATTTATAACTAAAGGAGCTGAAAATGTCATTATTCCAAAGTTATAACTATCAGGGGCTGTTTTGCCAAGTTTTAAAGTTAAAGGTTTAAATTATATAGACTTTATATATAAAGGACTAAATTTGTAAAAGTTTATAAATCAAGGGTATATATTGCCATTTTTGCAAACTTAAAAAAATATAAAATATAATATTTTTAATTAATTTATAAAAATATATATAAATATTATAAAACTCGATTTTATTAAAACCTGACACATTTATCGTTATTAATCATCGATCGACGCATTATAAAACAATTACGTTATATAATTGACGTAATTTATCATCGACTAGCTTTTGAAGAAAACTTAAAACTATAACGTATCACGTTACTAGGAAGCTTCATGTGAGGGTTTTCATTTGGGTATACGTTTTGACGAGTTTGTTGGATTTACGATTTAAAGTGTCCTGGCTCCCAAACGTATTACAACATGACCTTAATTATGGAAGGCCAACAGATAATACAATATTGTTTCCATAAATTATAAATCAAATGTTAAAACATTTCATGAAGTTTTGAAAGATAAACAATCAAACTAATAAATATGACATATTACCCAGGTGCGTACCAAGGCCGTTACTTTCCACTGATAACTTTTGCCATCAATCCAGATTTCCCTGTTAGGGGGAGTGAGCTCATAGCACACATTTTTAAATCATTGAAATGTTTCTAAAACCGCGAGGGAGAAACAATGCTAATAAACCATGAATACATATTATTTTTTTTTCTCAACTGTATGCTATCCTGATGCATTATTGCCTAAGTCCCTACTTTTGCCAATAAGACCCCACTATCATGAACCGTTAATTACTCTTCGGAGTAAGCGCGAATGCTGTGAATAGATCTATTTGGGACTAAACTCTCTCATTGGTATACCTGTACTTTTGGTAACCAAACGTACTTCATTTGAATATCTATGTGGGTGTTTAGCAAAGGCACCCGTTAGGATAACTACTTATGATTATTATTATCTCAAGGCTTCGGTGTCATGAGCTTAGGGCAATAATACTGTTTTCTATGATAATTGTATCTACATTGCAATTATTACTATTATGGGTGTATAACAACGTAACCCACTATGACTTGTATTCAAACTGTTTATCATAAACCTATGAATATCACTCAACCTTCAACAAAATACACAAATACAAGCATATTTTTGCACATTTTGATCATTTAAGGGCCATTTTGGTATAATAATGATATGTGATTTCTCACATATCAAAATTCCCAAAACTGAGTGATTGTCGTGTCCTCCCGCAATATTATATGCTCTAAAACCAAATACCTCAAAATTCCCCAAACTAAGTGATTGCCGTGTCCAGATATATTAATGCCTAACTAGCTTTCAGTACCATTATTTCCATATTGTGAATAGATCTATTGGGGGTGACGACTCCCATTGGTATACCTATGCTTGTGGTAGCCAAACGCACTATATTTGACTCAATGGGTAACTTTGGCAAGTTACCTTTCAACAGGGACATTTTTTCCTCAACCAATGTCACTACGGTGATTTTTCATGTTAACGTATTGATGTCATGAGCTTAGGTACAATAATATTGTTTTCCATGATAATTGTATTCGTTGCAATTATTATTATCCATTATGATAACTTGTATTCAACTAATACATTTCAAACCTATGAATTTCACTCAACCTTTGTGTTGACTTTTTAGCATGTTTATCTCAGGTAATTGAGCAACTTATGGCACAGAGTGGCACGGACTTGAATATGGCTAAACTGTTATCATTCAAACTTTATGTTTTTAGATTTTGGGACCTGTCCTTTTGTAAAACTATGATATATTATTGAATGATAACTAAATTTTCCAAAAATGTCTCTTTTGAGTCGTTTTCTATGATTATGACTGTTGTACTATGAAGTAATACCCTAGATTAGCTTCCGCTGCTATATGTAAAAATGGGGGTGTATTGGGTTGTTACAGTCATGTCTTCGTCCCCTCACTCTACTATCGTCCCATCTGATTCCGATATTGAGGATGCTTTTTCCTCCACGAACATTTTGAACTATTTCCCAGCCTCACCGGGAAACATCTTTCCTAATCCTTTCGAGAAGATTTCATCACCAAAAGATTCTGAGACTTCTATTGAATCACCTATTTCAATATCTCCATCTTCATCAGTAGGATTTTCATCACCCGTTAGGTCAACTACACCACCACCAGGCTATTCCTTTAATGAGTTATCTAATTCTGTGAAGATATCATTATGGATCATACCGCAACCATTGAGAAGTGAACCAAACCCCGAGGAATCTAACGAGTCAGATGCTTGTTAGAATGTTCATCTCTTGAAATAATCATGAAGGATATTCAGGTTCGTCATCAAGAGTCTTCTAAACAAGATCCAAAACAACAAGGAAGAACCACTAGATTAGATCTGTGTCGTTTACAGCTTTCTAGAATCCAACCACTAGATGTATGGTATAAATAATGACGCTTGTCAAATTTTGCTATAGACAAGTTATTTATACAAGTGGTGATTCCATCATACCTTGTTGTTTTATAATACCAATTGTATATGCCTACCATGATTCTTTTACCATCCGATTTTTCTTTTCAAACCTCTGTACCTAGAAACTTTAAGCCTCCTATTGGATCACTCATTCTATTATCTCCATGACCATCTTTGGAAGTCTTAAATTCTAAAATTTCCCGTTGTATCCTACAATGTACTAACAAAAATATACACATTCCATGTGCTCTGTTAGTACTTATATCTATGTCAAATGATTTCAATACCACTATATATGAAAATTTTGACAAATATCATTCTCATTCCATGTTGTCTTATGTTGACAGAATGCCTCCCAAGAGGACATCAACATCTGAAACACCAGCCATAACTCTGGCTGCCATCCGGCAACTGATTGCTAATGGTATTGCTGCAGCTCTGGAAGCACAAGCTGCTACCATGGAAAATATCAATAGGAATGTAATAAGTAACTACAAAGGGTTTATGAGTTGTCAACCTTCGTATTTCAATGGTACGGAAGGAGCTGTTGGCCTCATCCGCTGGTTTGAACGTACTGAATCGGTATTTTCGCGTAGCAAGTGTGCCGAGGAAGACAGAGTGACATTTGCTACTGGTACTCTAACCGATGACGCCTTGTCCTGGTGGAATGCATACGCCCAACCTATTGGGATGGAACAAGCCAACAGGATCACCTAGACCGAATTGAAAAGGCTCTTGACCAATAAGTATTGTCCTCGAACTGAAGTCAAGAAAATGGAAGACGAATTTTACAACTTGGCTGTGAAAGGAAATGATCTCAAAACTTACGTTAGAAGATTCCAGGAATTAGCAGTCTTATGCCCAAACATGGTACCAAACACCGAGAAGCTTATGGAAGTCTTTATCGGGGGATTACCCAGAAGTATTGAAGGAAATGTTACTGCTTCAAAACCTCAAACTCTGGAGGAAGCCATTACCATAACTCAGAGGTTGATGGAGCAGGTAATAAAACATAATTCTGCGCAAGAAACCAATGATCACAAACGAAAGTTTGATGATAGCAGAAACACCAACAACAACAACTACCCTAATGATCATAACAACAATAACCACTCCAACAATCGCAACAACAACAACTACCAAGATAACCGCAACAATAACAACCGTAACAATGATTACCACCAGCAGCAAAATAGAAGGCATGAAACCTTCAAGGCTAATGGAAACCGTAGATATAATGGACCTCATCCCCTTTGTAGGAAGTGTACTCTGCATCACACAGGACCTTGTACTGTCAGATGTCAGAATTGTAACAAAGTAGGCCATCAGCCATAAACTGTAGTAAACTAAGAACTTCCTGTTTTCCAGAATATCACTTATCACTCAACCTAATCTCATGGATCACTATTATCTCATAATGCAACGTAACTTGCATTACTATTCTCTATTATGCAACATAACTTGCATATCTAAAAGTAAACGAGCACACGCAACTACCTATGCAATCTCTATCAATAAATATGTCAAGCAAACATCATAACATGTCAAGTCAATGATCTATTATCCATCTTATCATAAACAATACCTATTTAACATAGTTTTCTCAACGTTAATACCAAATAAGCTTAAACCATTAACGCTTATGCCTAAACCCTAATTTTTAGGTAATGTAAGCATCCAAGATAAATGTACAGGTAATCAAAGCTCATGTACAAGTAATATAACATCTCATTTGAATGTACTTTCATTTTAAAATAAGGTACACGTCCTTTAAAGTATAATGTATAAGTCAATAATTTACGATATCCAAAATAGCCGTTTTACCTTCGTTTTCCTAAGAAACTTGTACAAACAAATAAGTACAAGATGTAAGCAAGTCATGCACTTCATTTACACTTCATATTCATTCTCATTTCATGAATTACATGAATTATAAACCAAGAAACCCTAAACCGAGCTAGTTTCTAAACCATGACCCGTTTATTGGTTTTTATCCGTTTTAAACCTAAACCATTACTCAAATAAGTTGTAAATACTTAATTTATAACTTTACATTCCATATTCCATCATTATATCATCAATGTATACGAATTAAACCATAAAAACCCTAAATGAACCCTAAATCAACCCACGACCCATTTTTCTATTTTTACCCATTTTGAACGCAAACCACTAATCAAATATTGTTATAAACTCTTAATACAAACCTTATAATCCATAATCTATCATTAATAATCAAATACACTCGAAAAATGAACCAAAAACCCTAACCCGTGACATTTCATAATGCAACGTAACTTGCATTACTATTCTCTATTATGCAACGTAACTTGCATATCTAAAAGTAACCGAGCACACGCAACTACCTATGCAATATCTATAAATAAATATGTCAAGCAAACATCATAACATGTCAAGTCAATGATCTATTATCTATCTTATCATAAACAATACCTATTTAACATAGTTTTCTCAACGTTAATACCAAATAAGCTTAAACCGTTAACGTTTATGCCTAAACCCTAATTTTTGGGTAATGTAAGCATCCGAGATAAATGTACAAGTAATCAAAGCTCATGTACAAGTAATATAACATCTCATTTGAATATACTTTCCTTTTAAAATAATGTACAAGTCCTTTAAAGTATAATGTACAAGTCATTAATGCACGATATCCAAAATAGCCGTTTTACCTTCGTTTTCCTAAAAAACTTGTACAATCTAATAAGTACAAGTTACAAGAAAGTTATGCACTTCATTTACATTCTATTTTCATTCTCATTTCATGAAATTTCATGAATTCAAACCAAGAAATCCTAAACCGAGCTAGTTTCTAAATCATGAACCATTTCTTTGTTTTTACTCATTTAAAACTTAAACCATTAATCAAATAAGTTGTAAATACTTAATTTACAACTTTATAATTCATATTCCATCCTAAAATCATGAATTTGTTCGAATTATAAATCCTAAACCCTAGTTCGAACCCTAAACTAAACCGCGGCCCATTTTCTCATTTTTACCCATTTTGAACGCAAACCACTAATCAAATATTGTTATAAACTCTTAATACAAACCTTATAATCCATTATCTATCGTTAATAATCAAATGCACTTGAAATATGAACCAAAAACCCTAACCCGTGACATTTCGAACCCGTGATCTCCTTTTTACTAGTTTTGACCCATTTTTTATGCAACCAAGTAAACAAGAAGCTCCATGACCATGCTACTACAACTAGAACTAGCTTACAAACACCTCTCCTAAATATCTAGCTCCCAACTTAGTTAATAAGAAGCCACATCACCTCCTTGTGGCTTCATTTAACCCGCGGCTGAACCAAGTAACATAACACCTCTTTTAAACTTTACCAACACATCCATAGCCCTCCAAATCAGTTCCTAGCTAAGCCTAATCACCCCCCACCTGTCCAAACTAGGGGTCACGCGATAAACAAGACATAAGACACAATTAGATATCAACTCTTTATTCAAATTTAAATACTCATTTTCTTCATTCAGTAATCACTACAAAAAGCCTACAGAAAATTAAAGATGTTCATGCCACATTCCCAGGGGAATGTCATTACTACTACTAGTCATTATAATACTGCAAGATTAAAAATTCTACTGGCTTGATTCATTATTTGGTGTGACTTCAGTGGGGGGTAATTTGAGTCGCAGTGGAAGCTGATTAAAAGAATTTGATATATGATTTGAGGTTGTAAAGATCAAAGTTGCTTATATGTTCCCTATTGGATGAAGACAAAAAGGGGAAGATGATTATATGATTAGCAACTTATAGATCCTGTTGTGGCATGGAATGGAGATTGATAACTTAAGGGGAAGATCTTAAGTTAAGGGAAGCAATTTACAAAGCAAGATTGTTTCATTCAGGGAGATCCATGATCTCAACTTCAAGGGAAGTTCGTGCAAGAATTTGTTTTTTTTGTCATCATCAAATAGGGGAAGATTGTTGGGATTTACAGATTTGATGAGACAAAAGAACAAAAGAATGAAACAAGAAGGACTAATTCAGCATTATGGAATTCTAGAAGGCTTGAAGTCAAACAGTAGTTATCTTCTCATTCAATGCAGTCAAACATCGATTAATGCTGATTGGAGATTAATTACAACTTGAAGATTAATCTGATTTAGTTTCTAATAATTTTAGTCAACCATATTAAATAACATTGACTAAGTATTTAATACAATTGTTGACTGTAATTAATTTTCTTTGTAAGTCTTATGGTCTCTCTCTATATAAAGAGATCATAGACACATAGTTTTATATATCCAGATATATAGAGCTCTCCCAATGAGAGTCTAGTAAACATATGTGTGTGTACACAGTAGTTAGTTAGTTAATAGTTATTTAGTTAATAGTTAGTTAGTAGTTTCAAAGTATAGATTTGGGCAAGAGGGTAAACCGTATGATAATAAAACCTTGTTTGATAATATATTGTTCTTATTATTCCACTGTGCATATTTATATTATCTGTAAAACATATCCTAGATGGGTTTAAAACATATCAGAGCCTCTATAGGGACTCTGAATAAAAAGAATCACAAGAACACAAACAATCACTTTCAGATCTAGAAAAATGTCTCAACCTGCAAATATGATTACTCCTCACCATCTTAGTGATGATGAAGCATTCATACCATTGAAAGTATGCATCAGACAATGGTACTAGCAAACCAATAAACAAAACAACAACAACAACACAACATCACTCCTACATATCACACTATTTCCAAAATATCAAACACCCAATGATCTGAAGAAAGAGTATGATATATGGGCAATGGAGATAGAGCATTACCTTGAGTATATTGATAAAGATGTTTGGAATGGCAAATTCAAATGGAAATTTAAGAAGAAAATCTCAATTGTAAAAGATGGTGTGGTTAAATACTTCACACTTAGTTATCTACTGCAGAAATTCTATGCTGTTGAAAAGGAAAGGAAGGCTAGAACCATCTTACTTATGGCCATTACTAAGGAACATCTGAGAAGATTTAATGGAATGGACGATGCAAAAGAAATTTGGGAAGCCATAAGGACTAGGTTTGGTGGTAAAGCAAAATCCAAAAGATGCAGAAAGATCTTTAAAAGCAACAACAGTTTAGAAGCCATTACTATAAAAAAAAAAAGAAAAAAAAAAAAAAAAAAAAAATTCAAAGAAGATGCAGAAAGCTGTTTTAAAACAACAGTTTGAAGCATTTACTATATCAAGTTCAGAAGGGTTAGAAAAAGGTTATGACAGGTTCCAACAACTTCTTTCATAGTTGGAAGCCCATGGTGCTGAAGTATCAACTAAGGATACAAATCATAAGTTTCTCATATCTTTGCCCCCAGCTTGGTCAAATCTGGCAATGACAATGAGAACCAAACCAGATGTTGACACAAGTACCTCAAAATCACCTGCAAGTGCTCAAATCGTTGCTTTTATTTCACACAGCAAGAGCAGCACTAACAAGGTTAAATCTGGTAATATTGGTGCCTACAGTACTTGTACTCCTACTTCTTCAAACAATTTTCAAGAAAGAGAAGTTCCTGTTGGTTTTGCTGATGAAGTTATTTATTAACTCTTTGCCAAACAATCTAAAGATTTGGACTTGCTTCATGAAGACCTGGAACAGATTGATGATATAGACGTTAAAGAGATGGACATAAACTGGAAGATAGCAATGATTGCTATACGAATGAAAAAGTTCTACAAAAAGACAAGAAGGAGAGTCCGGATTGATGGAAACCAACGTGTTGGTTTTGACAAAAAGAAGCTTGAATGTTTCAAATGTCACAACACTGGTCATTTTGCTAGAGAATGCTCATTCAAGGGGA
>BQNB010042147.1:0-42876 GCA_026074375.1 Tanacetum coccineum | reverse complement strand
TCTTAAAACTCAAAATGCAAATTTCTTAAACTAAAATGTATTAAACTAATTTTTAATAACAGAAAATATTTTTTATAAAATTTTAAAATAATTAAATCTATTTTTAAAACTAAATAAGACTAAAAATTAAACTAAAAATACTAAACTTGATCCTAAAAATTTGAGAAAATTTCTAAAAATACTAGATTATATTTTTGAGGTTTACAAAGAAAAACGACTCAATAAGCTACCTCCAATAAGCTGGGAAAAATCAATAAGCTAGATAAGCTAAAACCTAAATAAGTATAAAAGCATAGAAGCAACAAACATATAAATGAAAAAGTCCCAAGGGCAGATGGTAAGACGTGTGTGTGTTGAGGGGGAGGTCACAGGTTCGATTCCTGTGACTGTCCCTTTTTGCAAAACATTTTTTTTATCTTTTCCTTTTGAAAAAGCTAAAGAATAAGCAAGAATAAGCAAATTTAATTAAGGGACTTAATCCAAAACTTATTAATAAGCTAGAAAAAGACAACCAAAAGTGACAGTTGACTTAATTAAGACTATTAGATATTTAGCTAAAACTATTTGGATTTTTGGACTCAATAAGCAACTAGAAAACTAATTAGCTGAAAACAGACTTAGACCTAAACTTAATAAGCACTAATAACTAGAGATAAGCAAAAACAATAAGCTGAAAAATGTTAGGAATAAATCTTCATATGACTTAATTCTGCCAACAGTACTAAAGGAGTTAGTACTGCCAGTACAAAGTTAGTACTGCCAGTATTAAGTTAGTACTGCCAATGTTACTTAATACTGCTAGTAGAAGGAGTTAGTACTGCTAAATGGTCAAAGCTGCTAAACTGAAGATAAGGATGCATGGAGAATATTTCAGAATGCTTATATTTGAATTGTAACTGAACCTTAATGATAGGCTGATATCTTTGTAAAGGGCTCCTTGTATTTCTATAAAAGGGGATCCTAAGTTTTAGAATAGATATACTTTTAAATTCATAGAAACACTTAGAAAGTAAATTTGTAATAGCTTCAAGGTTTGTAACCCCAGTACTTCAAGAGTACTCGTATTATTTAATAATATTGAAGCAGTGTGTTTGTTGTTCATCGTGTGTTATAGTCATTACTGTTCCATTAATAAACTTCTCTAGAGTATCAAAGTGTAGATTCCGCATACACTTTGGTATACATACAAAGTCTCAATCTTTGTTATTTTGGATTCTTCCAAGGTAACAAACTCTTTACTACGTAAAGAATCGATCAAGGCGTGGGATCAACAAGTGGTATCAGATCCTGTGCTTTGAGAAACTTTGATCTAGGGAAAATGGAGTTAGAAAATTCACAGAACAATGCATTGGCAAAG
Organism: Tanacetum coccineum; assembly: GCA_026074375.1. Taxonomy (NCBI): domain Eukaryota; kingdom Viridiplantae; phylum Streptophyta; class Magnoliopsida; order Asterales; family Asteraceae; genus Tanacetum; species Tanacetum coccineum. The sequence continues at coordinate 41,519 of BQNB010042147.1, read as the reverse complement.
CTTCCCATGCTCAAACTAGGAGAGTATGAGATGTGAGAAATCAGAATCAAGCAGTACTTTCAGATCTAAGATTATGCATTATGGGAGGTAAGAGAAAATGGAAACTCGTGGGTACCTATTCCTGTTACAACACCAGAATCTGGTCCATCAACAGTATTGAAGATGACTGTGCCATCTACTACTGAAGAAAAGATTTGCAAGAAGAATGATGTTTGCAAAAAGAATGATGTAAAAGCCAGAAGTCTTCTCCTCATGGCACTGCCTAATGAACATCAGCTTACCTTTAACCAGTATGTGGGAGGGGTTTATTTTTTTTTTTTTTTTGATGCTCAATCTATGTTTGCTGCCATTAAAGATAGATTTGAAGGAAATGAAGCTACAAAAAGGACTCAAAAGGCCTTATTGAAGCAACAGTATAAAATTTCAATGCTCAGAAGCTCAGAATCGTCTTGATTCAATTCTTTAACAGTGCTTCAAAAGCTTGTTATAGGTTGCAATTTTTGGGGGGGTGGGGGGGGGGGGGGGGGGGTATGGGGGGGGGGGGGGGGGGGTTGTAGTTACTCCTCCTGAAGATCTAAATGTTAAATTCTTGAGGAGCTTACCTTCTGAGTGGAATACTCATGTGGTAGTCTGGATGAACAAACCCGACTTTGATACTATGGGTTTGGATGATTTGTACAACAATTTTAAAATTGTTGAACAAAAGGTTAAGAAATCTACTGCTGATAACAATGATGATAAGAACTTGGCATTTCTAACCACCTCTAGTCCAAGCAGTACTAATACAATTAATACTGTTAACACTGGAGTTGTACCTCAGCACCACCAATGTTAATAACTCTAGTACTGAAACTAGTACGCTAGTTTTATTGAGCACATTTTATGCCTTCTTGTCTACTCACCACAAGGGTCTCATCAACTCTTCATGAAGATCTTGAGCAACTTCATGATGATGATTTGGAAGAAATGGATCTAAAGTGGAATATGGCACTGCTAAGCATGAGAGCAAGAAAGTTCTATCAGAGAACTGGAAGGAAGATTATCATTGATGGAAGCAGTACTGCTGGATATGATAAATCAAAAGTAGAATGTTTCAACTGTCATAAAAGAGACATTTTGCCAGAGAATGGCAGACACCAAGAAGATAAAGACAGATACAGAATATTGAATCAAGGAAGCTCAACAAAAAGCAGTAAGGATTGGAAGAGCTTCGGAAAAGGCAATGTGTGCTATAGATGTGTGCCTGGATTTGATTGGATGACAAATGCGAGGAGAAATTCAAGCAAACATGCACTCATAGGCATTCACAGATTCTGAGGTATCAAATGATAAATCTTTGTTCTAAATCTTTGCTTTGCAAAATTATGACGCTTATAAAAAGAAACATATGATGATTTACTTGTTAAAATTAGATGATACTGGTCTTAAAGTCACTACATATAAAAGAGAGTTAATCAATTTTAGAAGCACAATAGTTTAAATACAAAATCTCAATCCTTTTTTTCTGAGGAAATTGCTTTGCTTAAAAGAAGTGTAGGTCACAAAGAATATCTAATGGGATTACTTAAGACTGAACTTGAAAAGGTTAAGGAAGAAAAGGAGGGATTTGAATTTAAGATTGCAAAGTTTGAAAAATCATCAAAAGATTTAGATGATTTGTTAGCAAGTCAGGTAACTAACAAAAGCAAAAAGGGTTTTGGTTATAATGCTGTCCCCTCACCTCATCCCTTGATTCTTAATAGACCAACACCTTTAGACTTATCTTATTAAGGTCTTGATGAATTCAAACAACCTGAGGTAAATGAGTATGGTCCTAGGAATTCAAGTTTAAAGCCAACCACTGTTTGTGATAGAGAGTCAGATAATTCTAAGGAGAATACTGATGGCTCTTTAAGACAACAACACAAGACTATGACTGATTCTAGCTTAGTTAAGTCTTCAATTAAGGTAGACAAAGATTGGAAAGAAAAGTTTTTCTGTCCTGCTAATCAAGTTAGGGAAGAAGAACCTAAGAAAGCTAGAGAGAATCATGATGCTCTAATTATTAAAGATTGGGTGTCAGATGATGAGGAAGAAGTTGAGCTTATCCCTAAGGTAGAAAAGAAAACTGCTATACCTACTGCAACTAAGAAAGAGTCAGTTAAAACCGAAAAACCAATTAGAAGGTCAGTTAGGTATGTAGAGATGTATAGGTCACAAGGACCTAGGGGGAACCAAAGGAATTGGAATGGTCAAAAATCCAATCAATTAGGATGTAACTTTGTTTTTAATAACAAGGCATGTTTTATCTATGGTAGTTTTGATCACATTCAATATAGTTGTCCTAATGCTCACAAACATATGGTTCCAAGAGCAGTCTTAATGAAGACTGGCCTAAAAACTATTAATAATGCAAGGACTGTTAATACTGTTAGGTCTGTTAACACTGTCAGACCTTTTAGTACTGCTAGGGCTTTTAATACTGTTAGGCTTCTAGAGTGCTCCCACCAAAATCAAACTGTTTCTTTGTGCTAGACCAAAAGAACACATTTCAAAAACAGCCACAATCAAACTGTTCAAAAGGCCCTTTTACAAGAGTACAACATTAACAAAAGGTCTAATAATCAAATATTTAATACTAGGTACTAACAACTGTTAAATACTATAGCCAAAGGTTAATACTGTCAAGGCAAAGGGATTTTAATCTGTTAGACCCTCAACAATGTTGGGTTTGGAGACCTATCAGAACCCAATGGTGGCATCACTAGTTTTAAACAAATAAATTACATTGATGCACGAGACAGATTCCAAGTCAGTAATGACTTGGGTTCCCCAAAGATGGACTAACTTCATAAGTTTTATGTGTGCAGAACAATTCACCAGCTAATGATAAAGGATTTACGGATATGGATGCTCAAGGCAACATGTCTGGAAACATAGCCCATCTTTCAAGATTTCCAAAGACTTGATGGAGGTTATGTTACTTTTGGTAGGAGAGCTAAATGAGGAAGATTTTACATGGCAAAGGTAACTATTAAAACAGATAAACTGATTTTAAAAGATGTATACTTTTTCAAAGAGTTGAATTTAACCTTTTTAGTGTCTCACAAATGTTGACAAAAAGAACTAATGTTCTTTTTACTGACTCTGAATGTCTGTTCTAATAACCTAATTTAAGTTTGCCTGATGAAAATCAGATACTTCCTTAAAATTCCTAAGACAGAATAACATTACAGTTTTGATATGAAAAAACATAGTTTCCTAAAGATGGTTTTAACCTTGTCTAGTTTGCAAAGGCAACATCTGAGGAACAATGTTATGGTGCATAGGAGGCTTTGGACATGTAAATTTTAAAAATATTTAATAAACTTGTAAAAGAAAATCTTGTAAGAGATTTGCCTTTAAAAAGATTTGAGAATGACCAAACTTGTGTTTGCCTGTCTTAAAGGCAAGCAACACAGAGCTTCTTGTAAGACCAAGGCCTTTAGTCCCATTACTAACTATTGTTTATGCTACGCAGGGGATCTTTTTGGTCCAACTTTGTTAGTATCTAAATGATAAAAAATATCAGCTTGGTAGTTACTGATGATTAAGTAGATTTTCATGGGGCTTCTTTTTAAGACCAAGGATGAAACTAGTGAGATCCTTAAAAATCTCTTATCAAAGAAGAGAAACAACCTAAGTGATAAGAAAGTTAAAATAATCAAAAGTGATCATGGGACAGAATTAAAAACAATGTGAAGGATGAGTTTCTGAGAAGAAAAAGGTATCCAAAAGAGAATATAGTGTAGCAAGGACACCTCACAAAATTCTGTAGCTGAAAAGAAAGAATAGGACTCTCATTGAGGCTGCTAGAACAATTGTTAAGCTGACACTAAGTCCACCTACAACATTTTGGGCTAGAAGCTGTTTCTACTTGCTTGCTATGTAAAAGACTAGGGTCTTAATAGTCAAGCCTCATAACAAGACCTCCTTATTGAACTCTTATAGGGGTAATAAACCAGCTATAGGCCTTCATGAAACCATTTGGATGTCATGTTACTATACTCGAATACCTTAATAAGTTTGGCAAGTTTAATGGAAAAAGTGATGAAGGTTTCTTTGTTTGTGTATTCCTTAAATAGCAAAGCTTTTAGGGTATACAACATTAGAACCAGAAAAGTACAGGAAAACTTGCATGTTGGGTTCTTAGAGAATAAACCTATGTTAGAAGGAAATGGTCCAAAGTGGTTTGTTTTGATCCTTGATTCTCTAACCCAATCACTGAATTCAAGTACCACGATGGTTGCAGATACTTTTGTAATGATTTCTGCAGGTATACAAGGAGTTATCTTGAGTCTAACACATCCTCTCAGGTCAACGAAGATCAAGATTGTATTGTCATGCCAATTTGGAAGGATGCTTCATATTTTGATGATGCTTCAATCAAATCTGTTGCTGATGCACAAATACAGGATCAAGATGGGACTCATGATGATTGCAATCTTCAGAATAATGGTACTGCTGATCAACAAGTTAATACTGCCAGTCCAGAAGTTTAATATTGGTAGTAAGAAAGTTAGTACTAACTATCTGTACCTGCGGTTTCTGAAGTTAATACAGCTACTCCCTGACGACTTGATGGACCACTTTCCTACATCTGAAGACACACAAGTGGAGGATCAAGAAATTGAATTGGGGAAACATTTCAACCAATCTTATCAGTTTCTTTTCACTCCTCATACAAGAATTCACAAAGATCATCCAATTGATCATGTGATTGGTGGATTCAGTCTTCTGTTCAAACAAGAAGGATGACAACTTTTACTAATGACCAGATTATTCTTGGTGCCAAATATGAGGAAAAAACTCACAGGACCTTCATACATGTCTTTTTGCTTGTTTCCTATCTCAAGAAGAACCAAAAAGAGTTTCTAAAGCTCTTAGTGATCCTGCATGGGTAGAAGCAATGCAGGAGGAACTCCTACAGTTCAAACTACAAAATGTATGGGTTCTTGTAGACTTGCCTAAAGGTCATAGGGCTATTGGTACAAAGTGGGTCTACAGAAACAAGAAAGATGAAAGGGGATAGTCATCAGGAACAAAGCAAGACTTGTTGCCCAAGGACATACTCAAGAAGAAGGCATTGACTATGATGAAGTCTTTGCTCCAGTGGCTAGAATTGAGGCAATAAGAATATTCCTGGCTTATGCTTCTTATATGGGTTTTACAGTCTACCAAATGGATGTCAAAAGTGCTTTCCTATATGGTCAAATTGAAGAGGAGGTGTATGTATGTCAACCTCCAGGTTTTGAAGATCCTGACCATCCTGATAAAGTTTATAAAGTTGTGAAAGCACTATATGGACTCATCAAGGCACCTAGAGCTTGGATGGACAACAGATTGGCCACTTATCTTATATGAGCAATGGATATTCAAAGAGGACAAATTGATTAAACTTTATCATCAAAAGTCAAAAGGGCATAGATTTCTTGATCAAATCTATGTAGATGACAATATTTTTGGAATCTACCAAAGAAGAAGCTGTGTGATGAGTTTGAGAAAGCTTATGAAGGATAAGTTTCAAGATGATTCCTAAGGGAGCACTTAACCGTCTTTTGGGATTGCAGTCCCAACCAGAGAAAGAAAGGCATCTTTTATCAGTACAAGATAATATGTCCATAGAAAATTTTTAAGAAAGTTCAACTACTCCAGATGTAAATCTGCCTCCACTCCCACATATTTGGAAAAGCCCTTGGTCAAAGATGGAGATGCGATGATGTTGCTGTTGATGAACATCTTTATAAGATCTATGATCGGATCCTTTGATTAATCATACAAGCATCCAGACCAGATATCTGTTTGCAGTAATGTGCATGTGCAAGGTTTCAAGTTTCCCCACCCAAAACATCTCATCTCTTAACTGTCAAAAGAATCTTTAGATACCTTAAAGCAAACCATCTCTAGGTCTTATGGTATTCTAAGTGAATTTTCCATTGAGTTAGTTGCTTAACACTGATTGTGACTATGCTGGAGCTAACACTTAATAGGAAAGTCAAAACCACTAGAGTTGTCAATTTTTTGGGAAATAGGTTGATTTCTTGGCAGTGCAAGAAACAAACTGTGGTTGCCACATCTACAACTGAAGCTGAATATGTAGCTGCTGCAAGTTGCTGTGGACAGGTCTCTGGATTCCAAAACCATTGCTGGATTATGGTAACAATTAATGAACACTGTTATTAGACAATACTAGAACAATCTGTATATAGAAAATCCTGTTTAAACATTCTAAAACAAAACATATAAGAGATTAGGATACACTTTAAAAGAGATTGCAATGCTAAAAAGTTTGATTCAAATGGCCAAAATTGACACTCAACATAATGTAGCAATCTCCATAACAAAGGTTTGATGCTGTGTAATTTCAGTACTTGGTGCTCAAGTATTGGAATGCTCAAATTCCTAAGAGGCCCAAATCTCTTGTTTTTTTGAAATTTTGTTAGTGTTATACTGTACGTCTTTGTCAATTATACTGCAGTTTCTAAATTATACTGCTAGTTATATTTAAAACTGTTTGTTAAAACTGTTACTTATAATTAGTAATGCTGGTTATTTCTCTGTTAATCCTTTATAACACTTAATACTGTTAAACAAGACAAATGTTTAGGTTATGTTTTTCTTGGTTTTAAGCTAACTTTTTCAGGATAAACAATGAAGTGTGAAATTGGTTACTCCATAATGTATTATTTGAGGGGAGGAAACATGTTGGTTGTTCTTGAAGTGTTGGTTGTGACACCACACAACAAATGGTCATCAGTTCACCATGTCCTACAAAACATCAAGAATTGACAGTCCCAAGAAACGACTACTGTAAGACTTCACAAATATCTGTTTATAGTTTGATAGTTTACACAAAACTATATTGGTCATTAATGCCCATGTTTTTTTTACAATGAAGCATTGGCTAGTCCATAAGCAAACGCTATTTGTAAAGGACTACTACAAACCGTTTAAGTTGATAGTTTAACTCAAAACTATATGGTTAACTTGCACCAATGATTTTACTAATGAAGCAATATAGGCTATCCAAAGCAAACGGCTATTGGTAAAGACTCATCAAATCCGTTTATTATGTCTGGGTAAGTTGGCCAAACCTACACTTTTGTGAATTTGTGAGCTAAAAACAAAAGAGAAATTGTTGAGCTCAAAAACAAAAGAGATCTGTGAACAAATAAACAAGTGAAAAGTGAGCCAAAAGACTTGAGAGATGAAATGTGAGCCTAAAAACAAAAAGAGAGATTGTGTGAAGTTATTCTTTTAGTCATACAAACCTTTGGAGTTTGTACTGCTTATGGGTGGAGAAGTTAATACTGCTAGGCGTATTTTAGTACTGCTAGGCCAAAGTTAATACTGCTAGATGACCGTTAGTACTGTTTGGGCCTAACAGATTTTTCATTAATTAATAGAGCCGTTGGGATATTTCCGCCAAATACCTATGGAATAGGGGTTTGACCAATTGGACTTTCGTGCACCTACTATATATTCGAATGATTTATTCATGATAACTTCAAATTTCTTTATATTGGTCAACTTATATCTCTCTCTTTTCTCTATTAAATTGCAATTAACTTTCTCCAGCCTTCATACTTACATACACGATCATATCCCACTCAATTACTCACCGTTTTAATCATGGCAAGTTTGGATTTTTGTGACAAGCACAACATGGTGGCATTTCTGGAAAAATCTACGGAAGTTCAGGTCGCAACATAAAATATATAATAGATTTCCTCAATCGAAGTCACATTTGCTATGCACTCACCAAGAAGCCAGAGGTTTGTGTCTCCTTTATCAAACAATTTTGGAGGTCTGCTGAGGCTTCTACTGATGATAATGGAGAAGTCAAGATTAATGCTACTATTGATGGTCACTCACTGTCTATCACCGAAGGATCTTTACGACGACATCTCAAGTTGGCTGATCAAGATGTATTAACTTTCTTATTTCCAACCTAAGAGATCTTGAGCAATTGGCGCTATGGATATCACACTGACTCAGATAATTAAACCTTCAAAAAGTACCTTTTCACCTCAATGAGGTTTCTTTATTTCATAATATTCATCATGACTAACCCCAAAGAAGACTTGCTTGGAGCAGTTTTAGTAGTAGATTTGCAGCTGCTATTATATGTTTAGCCACCAATAGAAAGTTTAATTTTTCTAGGATGATTTTTGAGCACATGGTGTCTAATATCTCTAGTCCCCATAAGTTTTTGATGTACCCTAGGTTCATTCAGATATGCCTAGATATGCAGAGACACCAACTTCAACAACACCACAAGAATATATCCTGTTCCATCCCTTAGTATGAAAGTGTTTAGTAACAATATGAAAGAGGTATATCCAAAGGGGGATTTTCAGGCCAGATGTTCTTTATTCCCAATATGTTAGATGTTACTAGAAAACCCTCAACTTCACCTTTCCAGAATCAACAATCTTCCCCTTCCCAAATACAACCTTCACCTTCACCTGAACCTACCCTTGCTCATACACCAACACCTACACAACCATCTCCTACTCAACCCTCACCTACTCAACCATCACCAACACAACCTAGAACAGAACACCATCTTCCTACACCCCATGACTCACCTCTCTATGTTGTTTACTCACATGGAAGTGATGAGGGTAGTTTAAAACTACAAGAATTGATGAATTTGGTTACAACACTTTCTGACAGGATTGGAGTTTTGGAGGCTGACTTGATGAAGACAAAGAAAACCTATAGTTCTGCTTATACTAAGCTTATTCTCAGGGTCAAGAAGCTAGAGTCTCAGATAAAGATTGGGAAAGCAAGGAGACAAGCTAGGGTTGTTCTTTCAGATGATGAAGTCTTTGAAGATGATTCTTCCAAACAGGGGAGGAAGTTAGCTGATGCAGAGGTTCAAGAAAAAGCAAGTACTGACACTGAACTATTTATTCAAGAAGTGACTCCAACTGAAGTCATTCAGATCAACGAGGGCAGATAGATAAAGTCAATGATGAATAATACTGCTAGAGCAAAGAAAGGTACTGCTAGTGAAGAAGTTCCAATAGTTAGTACTGCTGAGGTAAACCCTAGTACTGCTGGAGGAACTGTTACCTATTCAAGAAGGAGTGCAGAGAAAAGATCAAGACAAGATAAAGGAAAAGCCATAATGATAGAGGAAGAGCCCAAGAAGAAGTCTAAGAAGGAGCTTGAGCAAGAAAGGTTGAGTTATGCTGAAGCAATCAGACTTGAAGAGCAAATGAATGAGGAACAAAGAGCTCAGATTGCAAGAGATGAAGAGATGTGCAAGACATGTTATGAAGAGAAAGACAAAGAGCTATGATAGAAGCCAAGTCTTGCTAAGAAGATAAGATGGGAATGATCCTCGGATTATCAATATCAATCTCTTAAAAATAGAACAAAGAAATTGCCCAAGCAAGAAGAAATATGACAAATATTTGACTGGAATCAAGGAACATCAAGATCAGTGACTTTCAAGTGAAAGTCTTCCAATGACTTAAGCCAAACTTTGAAAAGATTTTAGATATAAACAAAATATTGAGCCTATAGATGCAGAGCATGGAAGTGAAAAACAAAAGTCTCCTGAGAATCTCTAAAAGATGAAGTATGCTGATAAGAATGGAAGAAGAAGTGTCCCCGCTAAAGAAACAGGAGCAAAGAGAAAGAAGTCGATTCCTAAAAAAGACAAGAGAAGAGACCAAAAGATGGAGGAAGATGCTGAGAGATGGGAGAACTCAAAAAGGACCTTAGAGACATCATACCAAGAGAAGTAGGTTTCCTATAGAGGTGAATCTATATCTACAAAGTTCCAATTATGGATTGAAACTATGTTTTGACAGAGACTGTTCATTTCATGTATTATCAGTATTCAGGGGAGATGGTGTTCAAAGAATTAAGAGAATACAGAGTGAAAGCTTGAAGACATTGATAGATTGGATGAAGAAATAATTATACAGATTAGTCAAGGAAAGATATAGTACTTCAAGACCAGAAGGATTTGATCTGATGCTTTGGGGAGATTTACACACTTTGTTTGAACCTGATAAAGATGATGAGATTTGGAAAGATCAACATGAATACATCTATAAGCTGGGAGATTATATGATTTTAGTGGTATACACATTTTGTTGATGGAGAATGGGTTAGCAATTCATATGTTGACAGAGAAGAAATATCCTTTAAGCCAAGAGATGATTTCCAAGATGCTAAATAAGAAATTAGAGGTTGATCATGAGAGTTCACAGGCGATTGAACTTCTAAGGTTTATAAGATCTCAAATGCAGAAGTAAAAGAAATGTTTGAAAGAATCAACAGCACAGAAATGAAGACTAGAAAATTTTATTCAGAAGAAAACTTGATGATTTGAAGCACAATCACAAGTTTTAGTGGGAGGATTGTTAGGATTATTCTTCACAAGACTTAATACTGCCAACAGTACTAATGGAGTTAGTACTGTCAGTACAAAGTTAGTACTGCCAGTATTAATTAATACTGCTAGTAAAAAAAGAGTAGTACTTCTGCTGATTGGTCAAAGATGCTGAACTGAAGATAAGGATGCATGGAGATTATTTCGGATGTTTATATTTGAAATTGTAACTGATCCTAAAAGATAGGCTGTTATCTTTGTAAAGGACTCCTTGTGTTCTATAAAAGGAGATCCTAAGTGTAGTATAAAACATAACTTTTAGAGATACTTTTCAAGTGATAGAAATACTTAGAGAGAAAATTTGTAATAGCTTCAAGGTTTGTAACCCCAGTACTTCAAGAGTACTTGTATTATTCTAATAATATTGAAGCAGTGTATTTAGTGTTCATTGTTTGTTTGGTCAATTATGTACCATATATAAACTCTCTAGAGTATCAAAGTGTAGATTCCGCCATACATCTTTGGTATACATACAAAAGCCCAATCTTTATTATTTTGGATTCTACCAAGGTATACAAACACTTTACAACGTAAAAATCGATCAAGTAGGCGTGGGATCAACAACAGTTTATAACCCCTTAATAGTTTGGTCCAATAGTCCTTAAAACCACGGTTATACCCAGACTTAGAGAAAAGTGCATATTAGCTGCAACAAAATAAGAAAACTGCAACAACAAACCTTGGTCTCCCTGAGTTGTCGACAAAAGAACAACATAATACACATGACTGTAAAAAAATAGATACAAATAAAAGAACCTTATTTACCTTGAGTTGCACCTCTGGTTGATCCCACACATGTAGCAGCCACGTCATAGATAAGTAAAGTACCAGCAGCAATTTCAGCCGCAAACTGCAAGCAGAAAACTGTGTTAAAATAATTATCAATGGGACACAACTATCGTCCAATAATGATCACATAATGAAGCAATAATATCAAGTTACACACAAAGTCACAACTCATTAATTATGACAGTGTTAGGCTAAGGTTAAAAAAAGAGCACGAACCCATTTCAGAACCCTGTACGCTTCTTTGATGCCTAATTTGATCCATAATCAGTCTGGTCAATGTGATTCGTAATCAGTTTATGAAAATCCCCACATACTAAACTCGGTGCATAATAATAAAGCTTCTTCCTCACAATAGAAAAAAAAATCCAAAAAGCGAATTTTATAAACCAAACACATACTAAACTCATTTACATAATCCACAATCACAGTAAAACCCTAAAAATATAAACTTACATACTTGATTTTTTCCTTCTTTTGCCACACCTTCTTCTCCATCTTAAAACTAAAATACCTAGCATAAATAAGTAAAGAGTTTATGTTTAGGTAAGATTAAGATGATCCATCCAACGACCACAAAAAAAACACACATACCTAGATTAGATAAGCAACAACCGCATCCACCAATCCTACCCTGAAACAACCAAAAACACCACAATTTTAAAAATCCTAACATAATTTACCAAAAAAAAAGCTATTAACATCACTCGACTAAAGATATCTGAAATTATTAATCAGCCTAAACTTACAGTTCATTGAAGATTCGCCTCTGTAATCCTCCTCTTCTTTCATTCGGGACAAATCAGATAGAAATCTATGGAAGTTTGATATATGGGTACATTTTAAAAACCAAGAATAAGAATGGGGCGGTGAGGAAAATTTGTGGAGAGGGTGGGAAGAATCCAGAATAAGTGAGAGTGGGGAAGAACGGGGGATTGATTGTTATAACATCTTTTTGGATCTGGCATAGATATAATGGACTACTGGTAGCCCAACAACAAATCTGCTCTATTTTTTCCTTACCCGTGATGGGTTTTAGGATATAGGTAAATTTGTGTTGTGTTTTTGGTACCGATCAACTCATGAGGCGTGGAGCTTAAGGGTTTAATAAGCTAGATAGAATTTAAATATTTTCTTTAGCTTATCAAATCGGGTGGTATTCGTTTAATTGCGGCTCTTCAATTCGGTTCTATTTTCTATCTTTTTTTCAATTAAATAGTGTTGCTTAGAATAAAAATGTTTTGCTTTGCTTATTTGATTATGATGAGTAGTGAGTAGTTTAATTGTCTTTATAATGAAATGAGAATAGGGATTTAAGTGTGGATTTGAAAAAGGTTTAATTAATAATTTTGGATTATTTAGATTTATAGTTTGAATGTTTCGAAGGGCAAAAGCCGAAGAAATAGTCAAACTACACATCTAGTAATTAATATCTTTTCAAGAGTGTTGTGAGATAAAATTCTTTTCTAAGGGAATTAATTCGTTAATAAACCTAAATTCACACTTGATGAACTTTTCACGTCACTTAGCAAGCATATTAGTCATTTATATCTTTTTAAGCATATTTTTCATTTATATCTTTTTAGATCAATTTTAGTTTAATCTTGTAGTTTTAAATCTTAGAATTAATATAGTTTAATTTTTAACAAAAAAATAGTTTTAAAACAAAACCAAAAACTGAATGACAATCAAGCTCACGATTACAACTTTGAACGTAGATTTCCATTCATCTTCACCTCTCACCGAGGAAAAAACGATACCTCCGTGTTGATTACTTATTATTCTTTCCTAAGAATAATTTGTATAATACTTAGCTTGCGTATACGTATATGTATTTCTATAAATATATATATTATACATTTGAGGGTTTATTTGAAACGCGTGTAAAAACGACATACATCAAAATGGCACCGCTGCCGGGGAGAGGTGTAGCGATTTTTACGGGATTGTTCGTGTTCGAGCCTTGAAGATCTTTTCTTTCGAAAGTTTATTTTCGTTCTTATAAAAAATATTAAAATCCAAAAATATTTTTCTTTTCTTTTATCAATATTAAAAATACCAAAAGTATTTTTATTTTATTATCTTTATAAAAAAAAATTCAAAAATATTCTACTTTATCCTCTTATTCATTTATTTCTTATCTTCTTTACCCTCTTATCCGTTTAATTCTTCGACATGTCTTCATATAACTATTTTGGTTGTTCGTATTGTGGAGGTCCGTTTAATGGTGGAAACTGTCCGAGCTGTAGCAGCGTAGGATCCGGAAATGAGTTTGTCTATGACCCAAATCCTTATTCTTATAATGAAACACCGAACTTCTTCAACCAACCTCCACAACACCAATACGAGACATACTCGTGTGAATTTTGTGGAGGGAACTCTCATCCGGGTTACGATTATCAAACAGGGAACACACCCGTCTTTGATCAGGGTTCCCTGTTACAATCAAGGGCTTTGGAGATTTTAACCAACCTCTACATTATTCTCTGAGATAGCCACAACAATTTCCTTGTAGTGAAAATTGCGGGGGTCCTCATGAAACTTTTCAGTGTCAACCAATGAACCAAAATTTCTATATTCATCCGATTTGACCCAATTTCAAACCCCCAGATCCGCTCATTCACCATCCTCCTCAGAAATGAGTGAGGAAGTGTTTGCTACTAGAGAAAACTAAATGAAATCTATACAACCTTTCCTGAATAAGTTTAAATCGTTGATACTTTTGGAGAAACTACCAAAGGTTTTATTGGTAGCTGGAGAGATTTTCTGAAATTAAGCCTGCTTTTACAGACAAGCAATATCAAACCAGAGATATTCAAGAATTAATGGCGTAAACTTCTTCACGATGTGCAAAATATACGTGAGTGAGCTGGCATAGGATCTAAATATACGCGAGTTGGAATCGTCTTGCCTTCTACTTCAATGATGATGATGATGAGTACACTATTATATATAGAAAGTCTAAAGCAATCACACCTAATTTACCAACCGAAGAACCCAAGGACTCTCTAATCATGGGGGACGAGCATCTTAGCACTATTCCTGAAAAGGAATCGGACGAATTCATAAAGTTTAGTCTAGTGTTGTGAGACCTTGTTCCAATCCAAGTGATTCGAGATGACTTCTGATAAAGAAGAATGAGTGATGTGCTCGTTATGTGCTGATACTTTCGCCTCTTGACGTTTCAGAGGAAATCCGTGATCTTTTCTAATCCTCTATTAGATTCTAATGAATGAATATTACCTCTAGTATGATGAGTCACTTTCCTGAGGAGACGTTCCGAAGGAAACTATTAAGATTTATCTCAAAACCTTTTTTGAAATTTGAAGATAAAATTCAACCTCTAGTGACGTAAATCCTCCTTTTTACTGAGGTTTTAGAGGACGTCGAGAGCGAGACCGTTTGATTCTAAACTTGCTGAAACCGACTTTGCTTATCTCACCTCTTCTTCCGATGCTATAATGATGAGTTGTGTATTTCGATCCAGGGGCGATGAAGACAATGCTTTTCTTAGATCTTGATAATCTACAGAAATTGAGAACTATTTCTCACGACTCGGAGGAGACATTATCTTTCTTGAAAAATACTTATTAATAACACTTTCCCCAATCTCCCTTCCGAGGTATTTTTAGATCATGAACCAAGAAGCTTAAAGGATGAACCTAATTTTGTTGATATGGTCCAAGTTTTCAACCCCGGGATTCATGAGAAAAGTTTTTCTCTCGCTGACATTTTGTGAATTAACCTTGAGGATCGACCATTATTTTCCCATCACATTTGTTATCCGAATATTTCTTCCTTATCTCACTTATTCGGTGGATTCTTCTTTTCTTCTCTCCTCCGGAAGTGAGGATACTATTTTTGACCCCGACATCTCCACTTTTCATTTTTCTTCTCTTAAGCCGGTGGCATATGAAAATCCGATGGTGATTTTTCTATTCTTCTGTTTCTGCCCCAAGGACAAAGGAATTCGGGGAGAGTCAAGCTAGAGACTCGCACAAAAATAAGCGCTTCTCGGGAGGCAACCCATGTCTTTTCTTCTTTCTATTTTCTTGATTAATAAGTGAGTGTGTTATTTTATAGCCCAAGTGTGGGGGCGTGCTTCTTTCTATGGTATGTGGTTTCGTTTTTGCAGGATTCCTTAAGATCATGAAGACCCGTGCTTGTTTTCAATCCTCCAATCATTCGGTCTTCGATCTTCTGCTTATTTTGGACTCCTCAATCCTGATCTTATATTTGTTTCCCCTTTCACACTTGGAATTTTTTGCATTTGCCTTTTTCATTCTCTAATAGTGGGGTAAAACCCATATTTTTTTAAACATTGAGGCCAATGTTCCATTCTAAGTGTGGGGGGGATTTCTATCGAAATGTGATCTTACTTGTGCCGTGTTGTGTCCCTCGCAACCCTGTTTTGGCCAAAATTTAAAATTTTTAAGTCTTAATATATAGTTTATTGTTCATATCTAAAAAAAAATTTGTGTGTAGAAAAATATAAATAGTTAGTTGGATAAAAAAAATAAGTGTTTTGACACGAATGTAGGCTTTCCGTTGGTGAGAACGAAAAGTAAATTTTGACCCGACTGGTTTTATATCTTAGCTTTTCTCCTTAACATATATAGATTGAAATTTGCTAATCTTTTATACAAGGAGCTATAAAACGTAAGTCTAGCTTAAAAAAGTTAAGACTTTGCAAGTTCGCATAATTGATTTTAGAATAATGCGGAAGATGAGTTATTAGAATTTAGATTTGTGCCAGTGCTATGTTACTTGTTAAAGCTGCCGATCTTCATTTCGTTAGGCTAAGCATTCACGGAGTTTCTTATTAAAATTTTAAATTTGTGAAGAACAAGAGATGATAGAGTAAGTATAAGTTTTGATGCTAAACATAGAATAGTGTTGATTCTTAAAGGCTCATAAGTGTAATTTGGTGGCTTTTCTCCCCATTAGCTTGTTTCACTTTTATATATTATTGTTTAATAAATAGAGTGGTGCTGTTGTTGGTTAATAAATATTTAATGGAAGATTTCTTTAGTTCCTTTGTGATTAAGATGAGTACACATCAGGAATACTTAATTTGGATACTATATGTATCACAATAATAAATATTTTTGCTTATCCCTTAAAGAGCCTTAGGGTATAATGGGTATTTTAATAAATGTTTTTTTATTTTTTTTTGTTTTTTTAAATTTTTTTTTTTTTTTATTGGTTTTGTTTTTTTTTTATTTTTTTTTTATATATAATATGGGGTAAGTAGAATTTTAAAAGTGAAAATATATCCTTATTCATTCTTAAAGAGCCTTATGGTATATGGAATGGATATGGTTGCTTAAAATTTTTGTCTTTGTTTGGTACTTAAAGAGCCTTAGGGTATATGACATGAATGGTTCCATGCTTAAGTAACCTAATAAAAGCCAAATTTTGGTCGCCTCAATGTGGACTTTAATCTTGATGACATTTGATCTTTTAAAAAAGGGCTAGAACTAATTATTCGCGTTGTTAAACCGTTACCTTTATTATTTGAATTAATAAGTATCGAAACTAGTCTTAAAGAGCGCTTCGAGTATATGACATTAAATAAAAACTTGAAAAAAAATTAGGAACCAAGGGAGGAGAAGTAATAACAACATTTAGCTTTTATTAGTAGTGTTAGCATCATAACTTGTATTTTACAATGATCTTATTTTTTAGGCTTGGCTTGGAGGAGTGAAAGTCGGGGGCGATGAATTTATCCATTTGGACACTTTTTGTGCTTTTTGTTCCAAGATCCTAAAAGTTATCAATGAATAATAAAAGCATTACATTATGTCACACATGAATAAGTTGTAAGTTGAAAATTATGAAAATCATAAAAATTAAAAAAAAACATTCAAAAAATGGTAAACGGGGGTACTTGCGAATTAAATGATTTTTTAACCTTTTAATGGACCTTTACCTATTCAGATTGATTGTGAGGGGGTCATAAGTTAAAAGGGGATAAATTTATTTATTTCCGGGTTTGTTTTATTAACATTGCGTGTGGGACCAGCAATGGCATAGTGTGAGGGAATTTGATAAGTGTTAAAACACACATCATTTATAACCCCAAAAACACTATTAATCGGACTAAAATTGCTAAATATGGATAATATTGTGCATATATGCTTTTTGGTTTTTTAAAGTCTTTGCAGTAAAAAATGGAAATGAAAATAGAGCAAAAACGAAAAAAAAAGAATTTTGAATTCGTCGCGATCAAGAGTTCCTAATTATACAAAATCAAGATAAAAGGTCATGAAAAGTCCTCGGTATGCATTCAGACATGAGCACGAAAAAGCGAGTCCAACGGTGCCCTCGGATTTTATTGGGCCAGCCCGTAACCCATTTTATGGGCCGAGCCAGCCAAAAGCCCAACATGAAATTAATCAAATCTATTATAAAAGAGTGGAGTGATGTCACCCTGCATCATCACCACGTGAAGGTTAATTAATTAAGAAATTGTCACGTGACATAGCACTAGCCAAGAATTGGGCAAATGAATTTATGCCATGTGGCGGAGCTTTTTGGTTATAAGATTTCATTTCAATGGAAAATGATCCAATAGACGAAATTAAAGCGTGCAAATGAAGCAGTTTACAAGGACACATGGAGCTCAAGGAGCGGCTAGATCCATTGATTTTCGTCTAACGATCCGAGGAAGCACACGTAAGGCCAAATGATTGGCTAATTGATTGAGCAATGATGGGGTCCTAATTTACACTTTTACCCCTTCTCCTCCTATAAAATGTCACACGCTCCCCTCATTTTGAATGATTATTATTAGGAATTAGATTTTACAAGTTTTCTCTTTCACTTTTTAGCTTATTAGTTCTTAGTAGTAGCTTATTTTAATTTATGCTTATTTGTAAAGCTTATTTGAGATTTTGTAACAATGATTGGTGTTAGCTTATTGAAGATAATGTTTGGTAGCTTAATGATTTGACTTATCTCTTTTTCTTACTTTTTCTTCTAAGCTTTTCAAAAATAAGCTTGATCTTAGAGTTTATCAACTGAGCTTATTTTGCCAGCTTATTTGAGAATAAGAAATAAACCGAATAAGCTTCAAAAGAGCTTATTAGATCGATCTCTTTTCCTTAATAAAGATTCGGTTTCTAAGCTTAAGAAAATAAGCTTGATCTAGCTTATTTTCGCCGCTTTGTTTTCAAAAATCTCTTTTATAAATCAAACAAGATGTTTGTTAGCTTATTCATTCCAGTTTGAGGATTTTTGTTTTTTTTCGTTTTCTTTTTCTATCGTATCACTAAATAAGTTTTCTAAATAACTTATTTGGAAGACAAATCTCTTAAGTTCTACTCGTATAAGCTATGGCTTATTTCGAATACCTTGTTGAGATGAGATTTAATCTGATTAAGCTTAAGCTTATGGCGTTTAGTTTTTGTTGTTAAAATTCGATTAAGATTTTAAATAGCTTATCTCGAATTGCTTATTTCTCGTTGCTTATCTCATTGGTCGATATGTTTGCTTATTCATCAGCTTATTAGGAAAGTAGCTTATTCGGTTTGTCTTAGAAGTTTTTTAAAAGCTTTTATCGGTTTTGCTTAATTTGTGTTTAGATCTTAGTTTAAAAAAACATATTCTAATACTTGTTCGTTAATTAGGGATTCAGTTCTTAATTTAGTTTAGTGAAATTATATGTCTAGATTAAAAGTTGTAAAAATATAGTTTTGTTTCCCAGTATTAAAACTTAACTCGTCACATATTTGTAGTCTAAATCTCAAACTCGAAAGCCAATCTTGGACCTTTACTTAGTCCGATTGTTTCATCAGTATAGAAAAAAGAATTTCTGGGCCATTGTTTGGTTTAATATTAGAATAGGTCCTAAGGCCTGCGATTTACTATGGGCTATATTAGTTGGGTATTGTATTATGTTAAATGGAATTGAAAAGTTAATTTGCTTTAACTGTTACTATATAACAATTTGTTTTAATTTGTGTTGTGTTTTCGGTACCGGTCAACTCATGAGGCGTAGAGCTTAAGGGTTTAATAAGCTAGATAGAATTTAAATATTTTCTTTAGCTTATTAAATCGGGTGATATTCGTTTAATTGCGGCTCTTCAATTCGATTCCATTTTCTATCTTTTTTTCAATTAAATAGTGTTGCTTAGAATAAGACGTGACTGAAAAAAAAATTCGAAAAAAAAGTTCGTCGAAAGTATATAGAAGTGCCCCCTATATAAAGATAAAAAAATACCCGTCGCGATGATATATTTTTTTCGTTTGACGTAAATTTAATTATACAATCGCGAAGAGAATTAAATTATCTTTCTATAGACGGGCATTTTTATATACTTTCGACGATTTTTTTTTAATTTCCGCCCAGAAAAAATCACACGTTTTTCGAAAAATCACATGTGATTTCTTAAATTAAAAATCACACGTAAATTTGTAAATTCACATGCAATGTATAAATTTATGAAATCACACGTGATTTATTATTTTAAAAATTATAAGTGAATTTGTGAAATCACAAGCGATTTATGAAATAGCACGTGATTTTTAAAAACAACAAATCACAAGTGATTTTACAAATCACGTGTAATTATTTTTTGCGGAAATTTTAACATAATTATTTTTTGCGGAAATTTTTTTTTTTTAACAACCTAAAAAGTCGACAAACATAATATTGAAATCGAATTTTTTTTTTTTTTTAGTTAACTTCCTGAAAAAATTCACTATGTTATTTATATCAAAATCCACATGTATTTTATGAAAAAAAACACAAATGTGACTAGTTGCCTATAAAATCCACATGTTGATTTTTTTTCCCCTGAAAAAAAATTCGAAAATTCGAAAAAAGTTCGTTGATAGTATATAAAAGTGCCTCTCTATAGAAAGATGATTTAATTCTCGTCGCGATGGTGTATTTTTTGTTGTTTGACGATTTACCGTTTGCAAGATATTTTATTTTTAAAAAAGAGGTGAAAAGTGAAGTTTTTTAATTGTTTTTTTTTATTTGATGAAAAATGGATGGCTATGATGTGTTTTTTTGTTCTTGAGATGATATTGTTCTATCATGATCTCAACTCAAAGCAACATAAGAGAGAGGTGTCAAACACTAACATTTGTTTTGCTTTATCTCTTAGGTTTATGTTTCATTTTTACTAGCATTTGGTTTCTGGTGTTGCGATTGTGAGTACTTGTATAACTTAATTATTCGGGCAGCAATTTTTTTTTTTGTTATATGTCTTTCATTCGATAGTGTTGCTAAAAACTATCATGGTAATGAATAGATAAAAAAGGCTTTGTATTTATAATTAACAATTGTATTATATATAGCATGACTTTGTTGCATTGGTCGCCAATAACTCTTATAAACAATGTTTTAAAACCCGGGTTGAACCGGTTGAATCGTAAACCGGTCGGGTGACCGGATGCCGGTTTTGACCGGAAAATCCGGTTGAACCGCTGGTTGAACCATGACCCGGTGCTCGGTCGGGTCAATTTAAAAATGGGTTTTTAAAACATTGCTTATAAATGTGGTGTGGTGTAGCGTATGTTGTGTACTCAAATCATAAAGATATGAAAAATAAAAATATGGCAAGTTGAAAGGTTAACTGAGTGACAATCAATAAGTTGAATTGGCTTGAAATATTTGATTGATAATCAAAGGTAGTATAATCATTTTGCTACTTATTTTTCAACAATGTGATTCGCCTTTTATATGTAGTCTAGAGAAATTATCTTCTTGCCCCAAAGTCTTTGAGTTCCTCTATGCAACTATAAGCATGTGTAATTTTTTTCAACTTTGTTGTAACTTTAAAATGTTAAGCTTAGCAACATTTAAACGTTTTATTAATCAGAAGATTTTTTTTGGTATATGTGATTTTTGATCTTTTGACTAACTAATTTATGAGGTTTGAACTCATAACCGTACAAAATAAAATCAAGTAAAGCTAGTTATTTCTAAAAGGTTGGCGTGATCATTTTAAGATTGTTTGCATCTAGCAGGAATTAAACTTGATGTCTCATACATTTTTGTGTGACAGTCAAAAGCCTTTTTGCTATCCGTAATTTCAATGGAGGGTGTGCATTTTTTTCTTCTTAAACAACAAATGGTGTGCATTTAGTGTTGAACTCCTAAAAACATTTTAAAAAACTTTTGTAAAAGATATACACAACACTCTCACTCAAGTATGTATGTTGATACCGTTGGTTGTAGTGTGTCTCAGATCAGGACAATCAATAGCCTAGCTAATTACCAAGATGGTTACCGGATATCACTTGAAGTCGTATAATCACTTTCCAAAGAAGATTATTCGACTTTATGCCTGAGTTACACGAATACCTCCTTGGGATAAAACCAAGTGTTTGTTCTTGTTCTAGGCACAGATCAAGAACCCTGCGTTTTTATGTGTTTATGTTTTTGTCTTATCTTTCATGCAGTTATATGATCTCCTATTTATAGGAGAATACTCAAAACCCTAGTCAAAGGAGTTATGAGAGATTATAGGAGATATAATATCTTCCACAACTGACTTTCTTGATTTAAGGAATTAGTGGTTACAATGATCATATTAAACGTTGTCATTAAATGTAATTGTAACTTACCATATGAAACGGTCAAAACAGTTACAAGACATTAAATTCATATTAATGAGTTATTCCTTCAGCATCCTGAACATTCAGCTAACTCAATGAAGAGTATACAAGCTGAAGGTTCAATACTGAAAAGACTCACTAATGAGTTAACCCGCTGAGGATACTTCATCTGATGGATCACTCCTTGATGAATATCTTTCAGTCCAGAGTTACTCATTGAACTCACTGAAGTTCATCAGTGACATGAATTCCTTTTAACCACTATCTGAGTCAGGGTGTTCAGTGACCTATGGGAATACACTCTGTACCTACAGTCCCATTATCCGGTATAAACTGAACCCACAATTGAACTAAATTTTCAACAATCCTTCCCAATTTAGTACAATTCCTTTGCATGAAAAATCAAACATAAACAAACAAGTGCATAAATAAAAATGTCCTGAGGATTGAATTTCCATCTAAGTAATTACACGTTTAAATATTTGAGAATTAGGGTGTTCTAAGAATTGAACCCTTCAACCCATTTGAATACTTGAAGATAAAAACACACAAGTTTTCAAACACATAAGAAACTCCTGACACTATACAAGCAATGTGTCCATATCCAATTCATACATGTTTCAATGAGCCAAAGTCCATGCTCCTTGAGGCGGCAAAACCTCAACATTTACATTGGTGGTTCCTCTTTATTCATGCTCCTGCCAAGCACTTTTTTTAAAGAAATTAACCATTGAGAAGTTAACAACTTCATCATCCTTTTCAGCAGGTTCCAAGCCTTGAGATGATTATAAAACATGTGCTTCAGTCCACTGAATGTTCAGTTGTGCACATTGAACTCAGCGACCAAGTTTCCTCACTAGGGAGTTGGGTGTCCTAGCATTCAGCGACTTAGTTGGACTTTAATCTCATCCTTTCAGCAGACTTTATAACCAAGTCTCTAGCCAGTCCATTCGTCAGTCTATAGATACCACCCCATTCGTGATCAGCTCACGAATCATGCTATGTCTAACACCTAAGTGTCTAGATGTCCCATTGCACATCTGGCTATAAGCCTTTGCCAATGTAGCAGCACTATCACAACGGATAGATATAGGTGTTATAGGTTTGGACCATAATGTAATCTCAAGGAGCAAGTTTTTCAACCATTCAGTTTCCTTACCAGCAGCTGCTAGAGCCACAAATTAAGATGCCATTGTTGAACCAGTGATACAAGTTTGTTTCTTGGAAGCCCAAGAAATTGCACCACCATCTAGCAGGAATACCCAGCCACTTGTAGACGAATTGTCTTCAGTGCTGATCCAGCTTGCATCAGTATAACCTTCCAACACTAAAGGATAACTAGTATATGTCAATCTATAGTCCATGGAATTCTTCAAGTACTTCAGTACTCTCTGAATTGCTTGCCAGTGCTGAGTTCTAGGGTTACTAGTATACCTGATTAGTTTACCCACAACAAATGCAATGTCAGGCCTTGTACAAGTCATGACATACATTAAGCAGCCAATCACCCTATAATACTCAAGTTGAGATACAGTCTGACCATTATTGGGCATCAACTTCTCACTTGTATCCATAGGAGTACTAACTAGAGTGCATTTAAAGTAATTAAATTTCTTCGGTACCTTCTCAATGTAACGAGACTGGAAAATTGTTATTCTATTACTTTCATGTTTAATCCTTATACCTAGGATAACATCAGCCTCCTTCATGTCCTTTATAGAGAACCTTGATGACAAAAGTTCCTTTGCCAGGTCAACCTGAACTTGGTCAGTACCAAAGATCAGCATGTCATCAACATATAGGCAAATGATGACTCTTTTACTAGATTAATCAAATTTGCTATATACACATTTGTCAGCTTGATTAAGTAAATAACCATTAGACAAAACCACTTCATCAAATTTTTGATGCCATTGCTTAGGTGTCTGCTTCAGTCCATATAGAGACTTAATCAATTTACACACCTTGTTTTCGTTACCAGGCATGATGAAGCCCTGAGGTTGGTTCATATAAACCTCCTCTTCTAATTCACCATTCAAGAAAGCTGTCTTTACATCCATCCGATGAATAATCAGATTGTGAATAGATGCCATCAACTATCTTATGGTACTGATATGTGCCACTGGAGTATAAGTATCAAAGTAGTTTATCCCTGACTTTTGTTTAAAGCCCTGAATGACCAGTCTTGCCTTGAACTTTTCAATAGTTCCATCTACCTTTATTTTCTTTTGAAGATCTATTTGCAACCAAGAGGTTTGCAACCTGGGGTAGATTAGCCAACACCCAAGTGTTGTTGCCCATGATGGAATCCATCTCATCATTAATTGCTTCTTTTCAGAAAGCAACATCCTGAGACTTCATTGCTTCATCAAATGTTTTGGGATCACCCTCAAAATTAAAGCAATATGATGTGGCCGTCGTAGGATTTCAACAAGAAGTTTTACAACTCCCTAAGCAGTGCACCTAATCGTTGCAGTGTAGTATAGGCAAGACTCGGGGGTTGTTATCGTTCTCTAAGGGAATAACACTGTGAAGGCCGGATCGAATGTTCACTAAGGTCTAGGGGTTGAAAGAAGATTATTTTTGTCTTTTTATATTTTATGAAAGCAAGTAAATCTTGGTTTTGAAGGTTGGTTTGTTTTAACTAATTCTACTATTAATCTAATCTAGAGAGGAAACAATTATACAATGAAGCGTATTTACCTAGGATACACTACTCCTTGCTAGCTATCCAATTCTACCTATTGCTTTGTCACACTTGTGATATATATGTAAGTATTTCCGAGAAGCATGACGAATTACACGAAAACGCCGTCTGCGTGATATCGCGCTAAGGCAACGCACAAGTAAGGTAGTATGAAGACTCTTACAAGGCCCCTAGGTAGATATACGCGCATTAAAATACCTAAAAGGGATCAACCATATTAGGGGTAAGGTAGTATAAGACTGTTACCGATGGTATCCTTTCTACACAATCATGTCGCTCTAGGCATCTTGACAACAATTAAGTTGCTAGTGTTCTAGAGTCAAAACATGCACATACATCAACAAGAAGCAATAGGAAACAAGAATTATAAACTATAATTAATTATACTCATTGAATCAATTGGTGAATATAGAAGATCCACAATTAAAACAACAAGATCTAATCAACTAATGATAAGTTTCATGCATTCCCAAATAAATACTAGATGATTTATCCAAGCATACTTAAACAAAGGAAATCATAATCAACAAAAGAAATTGAAGAAATGAATTAAGATATAAGTGATAATCAAATCATTACAAGATGTTTATGGATTGAATTAGGTCTTCTAAGCTGCTGGAAAAACACCTACCGATCCATATTAGCTTCTCTATGTATTAATTCCAAAACTTCAGTTTCACATTTTACATCTTTGAAATGGTTCTTAGTTATTTTATTCAGCATGCAAGTCTGACACTTTTCAGTGTCCATGTCAAATGCAGCATATTAACCCATCCTTTAGATTTCTTTGCTCCTCTTAAAGTGGACAGGGCCGCTTGTCTTGCATGCCATAGATTGAATCATTCATTTTAGAGGTTGACATGAAGGATGATCCATTATTATCAGTGACAATGTTAGCCTGTACATCATGATTAACTCAGATAACCAAAACCAATAAACACAACATGCTTGGATAACACAAATTTATTTGATTCAATCACTTGTTTATAACCACAATTATTTAAAACACTACATGAAACCAAATTCTTCCTTATGTTAGGAACATGTAAAACTATCAACAAAGAAACAACTTTTCCAGAACTAAACTTAAGATCTACACAACCACGTCCATGCACAAGGGTTGTTGACTGATTTCCCATGTGAAGAATAGATCCATCATTTAGCGACTCTCTTGAACCAGCATCTATCTTTGCACACATGCACAGTTTCTTCAGAGTCAACCCACCATGCAACATCATCATCATGCACAAAGAAAGCCTCAGATACATATGTAACATAATAAATCTGATGGGATTTATTAAACATACTCTGACCTTTCAGAGGGTTGGAAGAACCATCCTCAGATCCCTTTGTGCTTGATCCATTGGCTCTGTTGCCAATATTACCACCTTTGCAATCCTTTTTCAAGTGTCCAGGTTTCCCACACTTCCAACAAGTGACTTTTGGTTTCTTGTTAGGATTAGCTCTGGTATCATGATGTTTACGTTTACCTTTGTTGTCATTGTACTTGGAGGAGTTGTTATACTCCACCATATTGACAACTAAAGGACCAGCAACATTGTTGCCCTTTAGCTTGTCATTATCCTGAGCTTTGGGGGATTTCTCAATGCGCAGATGACTGCCCAACTCTATCAGAGTTAATTCCTCCTTCAAATGTTTCAAGGTATGCTTAAAATCTTTCCATGAGGGGGGAAGTTTATCAATGATACATGAAACCTTGATGGATTCATCCATGTTCATATTGTGTTGTGT
Source organism: Tanacetum coccineum (assembly GCA_026074375.1). Taxonomy (NCBI): domain Eukaryota; kingdom Viridiplantae; phylum Streptophyta; class Magnoliopsida; order Asterales; family Asteraceae; genus Tanacetum; species Tanacetum coccineum. The sequence goes on along the minus strand of BQNB010042147.1, from coordinate 15,270 downwards.
AAACCTTCCAAGTATACCAAGAAGTTCATTGTATTGTTCCAAGACTGGTCTTGAATTAGTCATTTTGTAATTTGTGAAATTACTAACAAGGAACTTCTTACTTAAGGCATCCTCAGCCATATATTTGGCTTCCAAGGTATCCCATAGTTCTTTAGAAGTTTCAACATTTTGGTAAACATCAAACAAGGAATTAGACATACCATTGAGGATTAAACCTCTGCAGACATAATTTTCATTGTCCCACTTGGCCCTCTTCCTAACTTGTTCCACAGTTGGATTCTCACCTATATCCTCTGGCATGGGAGCAGTCAGCACATACACCACACTCATGCTGGAAAGTATAAAATGCATCTTCTTCTGCCATCTCTTGAAATCCACCCCTTCAAACTTTTCCAGTTTGGCAAAGCTTGAAGCCATGGGTTTCATTGCAGCAGCAACCATTGATTATCACAAAATAGTTTACTTTGATTGTTGGATGTAAAGGGCCTAGAACATGGTAAAGATAATCAATGACCTAGCTACGTACCAAGATTGGCTATCGGATATCACTTGGAATCGTGTAATCATTTTCCAAAGTAAACTATTCGACCCTAATGCCTGGGTATCATGAATATCTACTTGGGATAAGACCAAATGTATGTTCTTGGTTTAGGCAACAATCAAGAACCCTAGCGCATCCAAGTGTTTATGTTTATGTGTATGTTTCACGCAGTTTTTCACACGTATATTTCACAAGTAGTATGTGACCTCCGTTTATAGGAGAGTATCAAGGCCTTGTAAAGGATAATTATGAGACGATTATAGGGAGATATAATCTCTTCCATAATTAGAATCCTTGATTTCAAGAATTAGTGATTACACGGCCACAAGAATCATGGTCATTAACTGTGATTACTACTTACCATAAGAAATGGTCAAAGTAGTTATACATCAGTGATTCTATCCAGAGGATTTTCCATTTAGTGACTTGAAGCATCAGCTAGCCCGCTGAGGAGCATACCCGCTGATGGTTCAATACTAAAACAACCTTTGATGAGCTAACCCGCTGAGGATACTTCCTCAGATGGATTACTCTCTGATGGTAACCTTCAGCTTACTCACTCAGGAAGTTACAAAGTTGAAGCCATCAGAGACCTCTGATGTACATCCTTCAGTCCAGAGTCTCACTCCCATAGGAGTTAATTCTGTAAGTCACGGTGATAGAATTTCCTTAATCCACTATCGAGTCAGGATGTTCAAGGACTCTAGGTGTACACTTCTCGTACTCCACCCCAGATTTTTTTTTTTTTTACCGGGTTTGTTTGTTAATTGAACAGATAAATACAAATGAACTAAACTTTCCATAACTTGAGCGTACTAGTTATATGGCCACGTTAGCTATTGAGGACACAAATGAGCCCTAAAGGTTTTTAGAGACTACATCGGCCACTTTTAGAGACTACATTCGTTGTCCCTAAAAGTGTTTTTTCTAGTAGTGACATCATTAACATAGGAAAATAAATTTATCATCAACTCTTAATTCTAATAAGGTATGTCCTGAATATCTCGTGTTTGATGTTAGCACATTTAGTCAATGTAAGTTTCTTATTTACTTTCCCGTGTTAGGCTTCTTTTTACCAACGTATGTTGAGATTTTTATTAGGAATGAATTATTGCGCAGTTAATTTGTGAGCATGTAAAGAGGAGCCAGCTGTTGTGAGTTATTGGGTTCAAACACTTGCCTAAATCTATGTAGATTGAAAACATATTTCTTCTTGCTGTAGCATGAAAGCTAGTTAAAGTATTTCGTTTTGATGTTATGTTTGTTTTACTGGACCATATTGTAATTAGATTTGCTGTGTACTTGTGTTGTGTATCTGTGCTAAACTAGGTAAGTTATCTTTGTTTCCATGTGTTTTATTAGGCGCCCTCAAAACAACCTACCCCCATGCCAGATATTAGGTACCCAGCGAACTGTAACCCTATGTTCCAAGTTCCATGTGACTGTGAGCTGGAGAACTCTGTATAGGTTGTGTCTCCTGTCAGCAACAAAGAGTTGCAGAACCCCTGTTAGCGGTGATAAGTTGTATGAACAGAAGTTTGATGAATGCAAATACAATAAAATGGGAGGTCGAGGATGTTAGACAATGGTGGATTAACACTTCGGTATCATGTCATGTATATGGTGATAAGAGTTTGATTATCTCTTTCAATGCAGTTGAGAATGGAGAGAACGAATTTAGGCAACTCTCCAACTACTAATATCAGGGGAAAAGGAGATGTGATTCACATCTGGAAAAGAGTTTAAGTTAACCAACGCATTGTACGTGCCAGAGATTCGTAGAAATCTTGTGTCCGAATGGTTGCTTGATCAAATTTGGCTTTCATTTTGTGTTTGAATCAAATAAAATTAAGTTAACGAATAAACATAAAATTTAAGTCTGACGGGGTTTACGCTTTAAATATGGTTAAAGCTTAATGTATTTTTAACGGTATTTTATGTAATAAGCAGTGCGATTTTAGCTTATTTGATTCTTTAAATGTATGGCATGGCTGACTCAGACATGTTTTAAATTTTAACTCAATATGTTGTCTAATTAAACCAATTGGTACCCTAGTTTTGTATTGAACCTACCGGACTACAAAATTAAAACTTGTGTTGAAGCCAAATGACAAGATTGTCTTTCTATCGGTTTTGAACTGGGAACAATATCGAACCCCTTGATATGATTCACATGGTTTTATGTGTTTAGAGAACCTTATAAGGTAGGGATAGCGAGTACTTCTATTTTTGCTGTCGGTGGTACAAAATATTACTTGGAGTAAGGTTATAGAAAGTTTGTTTCTATAATTAATAAGTTGAGAATCAACTTATTATCGGAAACAAGGTGGTTCGAAGTCATCGGAGGTGAATTTGTGTCTGAATTTCTAAATTTAGACACAAATTTATTGCACTTGATATAGAAAATAATCGTGCCTTAGAAGATATGGTTAGTGCCATGTTTTTAAGTCCTGGTTTAAGCCATGACATGTGGGGGGAAAGCGAGTCTGTTACTTATCTTTTAGATAAGATCCCTTGTAAAGAATATAAGATAGTTCTTATGAACTATGGATGAGAAGAAGACTATCTTATAAGTATTTACAAATATAGGGGGTATCTAGCTAAGATATTTGCATTGAACCCCAAGGTTTAAGAGATTTGACCTAAAACTGTGAATTGCATGTTCCAAGATCAAAGACAACGGGATGATAATGATCTCCAAGATGAGAGATAAAATCAACCCAAGGAATAAGAGGTTGAACCTAGAAGAAGCAAAAGGGCAAAAAGTCGAGAAATCGCTTGGACCGATTTTTCTCTTTTATGTGAAAATGACCCACGCTCTTATCGAGTAAGCGGTAATTCCGGGTAGGGCAAAAATGGAGGAAGCCATCAAACAGTGGGCATCAAAAGTTTGTTAACACCATGTGGAGGAGTGGATTTAATATAATAATGCGACAAGTGTGTAGTATGTGAAGGACAAAAGTCGTGGATATGTAATTTTTGTGTTTGTATGTCGATGATATGCTTATCGATGGCAGGTACAGAAAAGATGATCAGATCTACTAAAGACATGTTAAAATCAAGTTTGACATGTAGATATAGGTTTAGATGATTGTGATCCTTGGAATAAAGCATCAAAACGAACTCAGAATGGACTTGTGTTACAGGTCAAGCCACATTACGTGGACAAAATTCTTAATATCGTAATGACGAAGGATTTACGGCAAGCTAGAACTCACTTGACACTAGTATGCATCTTATCTAAATAGAGGCTTAGGTGATGCCCAATTAATAAGTATTCAAGGATCTTATTGCATGCTAATGTACTTGTGACAGGTACCTGACATGACTTTGCATATGACAGTTAGTTAGGGCCTAAGTAGGTATACTAGTTTCCAAGTTTGCACAATTGGAAAGCTATAAATGAGTTGGGTACTTCATTATTTGAGATACAGTCTGCGATTTAGACTGCTTATGGACAGGACATCATGCGGTTATCGAAGGATGGGATACAGTGATGCCAAAATTGGATATTCTGACATAAAGGATTCTAGATTCGGACTATGTGGTTATGTGTTTACACTAGGAGGGGCCGCTATATCTTGGAAGTCTTCCAAGCAAACAGTTATAGCTAAATCCACGATGGAATCAAAATTTGCTTGGAAGACTTCCAAGATATAGCGCCCCCTCCTAGTGTAAACACATATCCACTAGTCGATCTAGAATCCTTTATGTCAGATATCCAATTTTGATTACTGTATACCTTCAATAATCGCAGGATGTATGTATTAATGCGTCTCATAATCGCGACTTGTTATCTCAAATAAGGTTAGTACCCTCATTATAAGCTTTCCAAATGTGCATTAACTTGGATTACTAGTATACCTACTTAGCCTACTAACTGCATATGCTAAGTCAGGTCGGGTACCTGTTATCAAAATACATTAACATGCTGATAATTCTTAAATACTCTAATTGGGCAACACCTACAGCCTTATTTTTAGTTAGTGCTTACTGGTTGTCAATTGGAGTTCTTAGCTGGCCGGAATCCCTCCGCATTATGAGTATATAAGTATTTTGTCCACGTTATCGTGCTTGATTTAACACATGTCCATTCTGAGTTAGTATGATCTTTATCTACAAGGATCACATCAGCTAAACCCATAATCTCATCATGTCAACTTTAATTTTAATGTTTAGTAGATCTGATTCATCTTGTCGTTATGCAACGATAAAGCATACTCTTCGTAATACAACAAAATTAACATATCTCTACTTGTGTCCTTCAATACACACACTTGATCGCATATTAATTTGAAAATCCACTCTCAAATGGTGCTTATCAACCTTCTTGACTGCCCACTGTTTTGATGGTCTTCTATCATTATTGCCCTTCCGAGGAAGGTACCGCTTCACGATAGAGTGGGTTCATTTTTACCATAAAAGAGACAAAGGGGGTCAATGATTCTCGAACTTTTTGCCTTTTGCTTCTTAATAGTTCAACACTATTGATTCTTGTGGTTGAATGTTATCTCCATTCTTGGAGAATCATTATCATCCTGTTGTCTTGATCTTGGACAAATTCATCATTTATTCTAGATGATCTTCCAATTTCCTTTGTGGAACAAGGGAAATATATTATTTTCAAAAAGAAGGAAGCACTTCTTTATTCATTTTATCTAGATCTCTGTGTATATCCACAGAATACATTAGAAGATACCATAAGCACAATACTGTTTGCGCTTATAATAAGAACATGCAATTCACAGTTTCGGTCCAAATCTCTTTAACTTAGGTTCAATGCAGGTATCTTAGCTGATACCCCATTTGTTATAATATATAACGGATAGTCTTCTTCTCATCCATTGTTCATAAGAACTATCTTATTTTCTTTACAAGGGATCTTATCTAAAAGATAAGTAGCGTGACTCACTTTACCAAATTGTCATGGCTCTTAAACCAGGACCTTAAAACATGGCTCTAACCATTCTTTAAGGCACGTATTTTTTATATATCAAGTGCAATTATATTTGTTTGTCTGAAATTTAGAAATGGAGACACAAAAATTTTCCATCAATAAAAAATTCACCTCCTATGACTTCGAACCACCTTGTTTCTGATTAATTAAGTTGACTCTTAACTTATTTATATAGGACAATCTTGTCTATAACCCTTACTCTCAAGTAATTTTTTGTACCTACGTCAGCAAACTTATGAGGAAGAGTACTCGTCTATTCGCTACCTTTAGTAGGTATTAATCACATAAAACCATGTGAATCATTTCAAGGGGTTCGTGGTTTCCGTTCAAACGACGAGGAAAGACAGATCTTGTATTTGGATTCACACAAGTTTTTAATTTTGTAGTCCGTGTTCAATACAAATCATGGGATCCAATTTGGTTTAATTAGAACATATTGAGTTATAGTTTTAAAATCATGTCTGAGCAGCCATGCCATACATTTAAAGATCAAATAAGCTAAATTCGCCACTGCTTTACTAAATGACCAGTCTTTAGGAAAATACATTTAGCTTAAATATTTTAAAGGCGTATCCCCATACAGACTTAAATTATGTTATTTGTTAACTTAATTTTATTTGATTCAAACACAAAATGAAAAGCAAATTTGATCAAGCAACCATCCGGACACAAGATTTCTACGAATCTCCGGCACGTACAATGCGTTGGTTAACTTAAACACTTTTCCAGATGTGAATCACATCTCCTTTCCCCTGATATTAGTAGTGGTGCAGTTGCCTAAATTCGTTATCCTCCAGTCTCAACTGCATTGAAAGGAGATAAATCAAACTCTTAGCACCATATACAAGACATGATTACCATAAGTGTTAATCCACCATTGTCTAACATCCCCGACCTCCCATTTTATTGTATTTGCATTCATTAAACTTCCGTTTATACAACTTATCACCGCTAGCAGGGGTTCTGCATCTCTTTGTTTCTGACAGGAGACACAACCTATATAGAGTTCTCCAGCTCACAGTCACGTGGAACTTGGAACGTGGGGTTACAGTTCGCTAGGTAACTAATTTTCTGTGCGATAGGGGTTAGGTTTGCTTTAGGGGCCCTAAATAAACACATGGAAACAAAGATAACTTACTAGTTGCACAGATACCACTACACAAGTACACAACAAATAGAATTACAAAACGGTCAGTTATACAAACATATCCAGCAAAACAATTAACTGTGAATCCGATTTCATGGTTACAGCAAGAAGAATATGTTTCCAAGTCCATACATTATTTTCTGGCAAGTGTTTGACCAATATCACAGCAGTTGGCTCCTCTTTACATGCTCACAAATTAACTGCGCAGTAATTTGTTCCTAATAAAAATCTCAACATACGTTGGTAAAAAGAAGCCTAACACGGTAAAGTAAATAAGAAACTTACATTGACTAAATGTGCCAACATCAAACACGAGACATTCAGGACATACCTTTTTAGAATTAAGAGTTGATGATAAATTTATTTTCCCATGTTAATGATGTCACTACTAGAAAAAACACTTTTAGGGACAACAAATGTAGTCTCTAAAAGTGGCCGATGTAGTCTCTAAAAACCTTTAGGGACTACATGTGGTCTCAATAGCTATCGTGCCATATAACTAGACGCTACAAGTGTTGGAAATTTAGTTCAATTGTAGGGATCTGTTCATACCGGTATCTGGGGTAGAGGTACGGAGTGTACACCCAGAGGTCCTTGAACAAGTGTACACCCATAGGTCACTGAACACCCTGACTCTGATAGTGGGAAAAGGGAATTCAAGTCACTGATGAACTTAAGTGAGTTGCCTCTTCAGTGAGTAACTCTGGACTGAAGGATATTCATCAGTCTGGTAGCTTCAGCTTAAGCTGAAGGATACCATCAGGGAGTAATCCATTAGAGGAAGTATCCTCAACGGATTAACTCATCAGTGATTTGGTTCAGTTTTAATCTTTAGTGGGTGTGCTCCTCAGTAGGCTAGCTGATGGATTAGGACACTAAATGTATAACACGCTGGTATGAATTTAATGACTTGTAACTGCTTTGACTATTTCATATGGTAAGTTACAATCACATTTAATGACCTCATCTAATGTGTCGTGTAACCACTAATTCTTGAAATCAAGGGGGGCAGTTATGGAAGAGATTATATCTCCTATAATCTCTCATAAATCTTTTGACTAGGGTTTAGAGTATTCCTTTATAAATAGTGATCACAAATTGCATGTGAGATGTGTAAAAATATACACAGAAGACTTAAATACTTGGATGCGCAAGGGTTCTTGATTGGTGCCTCAAACAAGAACATACATTTGGTCTTATCCCAAGTAGATATTTGTGATACCCAGGCATTAGGGTCGAATAGTTTACTTTGAAAAGTGATTACACGATTCCAAGTGATATTCACCCTGTTCTAGGACACACCAAGATCTAACCGGTAACCATCTTTGGTACGTAGCTAGGTTATTGATTATCTTTACCCTGTTCTGGGACACACCAAGATCTAACAATCAAAGTAAACTATTTTGTGATAATCAATGGCCGCTGCTATGAAACACATGGCTTCAAACTTTATCAAGTTGGAAAAGTTTGAAGAGGTGGACTTTAAAAGATAGTAGGAGAAGGTGCACTTTTTGCTTTCCAGCATGAGTGTGGTGTACGTGCTGACTACTCCAATGCCTGAAAATGGAGGTGAGAATCCAACTATGGAGCAACTCAGGAAGAGGGCCATATGGGACAATGACGATTATGTCTGCAGAGGTTTAATCCTCAATGGTATGTCTGATTCCTTGTTTGATATTTACCAGAATGTTAAAACTTCCAAAGAATTATGGGACATCTTGGAGGCCAAATATATGGCTGAGGATGCCTACAGTAAAAAGTTCCTTGTTACTAATTTCATAAATTATAAAATGAATGATTCAAGACTAGTCTTGAAACAATACAACGAACTTCTTGGTATACTTGGAAGGTTTACACAACACAAGATGAACATGGATGAATCCATTCAGGTTTCATGTATCATTGATAAACTTCCCCCTTCATGGAAAGATTTCAAGCACACCTTGAAACATTTTAAGGAGGAGTTAAATCTTGTTGAGTTGGGCAGTCATATGCATATTGAGGAGTCCCTCAGGACGCAGGATAATGACAAGCCAAAGGGCAACAATGTTGTTGGTCCTTCAGTAGTCAATATGGTAGAGCATAACAACTCCTCCAGGTATAATGAAAACAAGAGTAAACGTAAACATCATGATACCAAAGCTGATCCTAACAAGAAACCAAACGTGACTTGTTGGAAGTGTGGGAAACCTGGACACTTGAAAAATGATTGCAAAGCTGGTAATATTGGCAACAAAGCCAATGGATCAGGCATAAAGGGTTCAGGGGATGGTTCTTCCAACTCTCTGAAAGGTCAGAATATGTTTAATAAATCTCTCTATGTTTATTATGTTACATATGTATCTGAGGCTTACTTTGTGCAGGATGATGATGTTGCGTGGTGGGTTGACTCAGGAGCAACAGTTCATGTGTGTAAAGATAGATGCTGGTTCAAGACCTATGAGTCGCTGAATGATGGATCTATTATTCACATGGGAAATGAGTCAACAACCCTGGTGCATGGACGTGGTTATGTAGATCTTAAGTTTAGTTCTGGAAAGATTGTTTTGTTGTTTAATGTTTTACATGTTCCTAATATAAAGAAGAATTTGGTTTCTAGTAGTGTTTTGAATAATTGTGGTTATAAACAAGTGATTGAATCTAATAAATTTGTTTTATCCAAACATGGTGTGTTTATTGGTTTTGGTTATTTGAGTAATCAAATGTTAAGGCTTAATATTAATAATGATAATATTGCTTTAGCCTTTATGTCAACCTCTAAACTGAATGATTCAATCATATGTCATGCTAGACTGGGCCATGTCCACTTTAAGAGGATGCAAGATATGTCTAAGGACGGGTTAATCCCAGCTTTTGACATGGACACTAAAAAGTGTAAAACTTGCATGCTGAACAAAATAACTGAGAAACCATTTCAAAATGTAAAACGTGAAACTGAAGTTTTGGAGCTGATCCACAGTGATTTATGTGATCTGCATGCTACTCCTTCATGGGAATAAAAATACTTTGTGACATTTATTGATGATGCTTCTAGGTTTTGTTATGTTTATTTATTACATTCAAAGGATGAAGCATTAGATAAATTCAAAGGATTCAAAACTGAAGTTGAATTACAACAAGGGTCCCAAATCAAAAGATTTTAGGGACTTAAGGGGTGTGAGTACTCGGATACTCTGTATTTTTCAGTCTGTTTGGTATATCCATGAATGACTGCCCTACACTCACAACAAAATGGTATATCTGAAAGGAAAAATAGAGTACTAAAAGAAATGGTTAATTCCATGTTGTCCTACTCAGGACTGACAGAAATATTTATTTTGTAAACCTCATAAATAAATAGAACTTTCAATTATGAGAACGTGCTCGAAAGAATCGCTAAAAACGGAGCGATAACGAATAAAATACGACGTTTACGGGTTTTACGATAACTAAAACTATAAAAATAACTTTATAACTGGTGTGAACAGTAAAAAGTACTGTTCATTAGGGGACTAAAAATATGAAAATTTGAAATATTGATAACTCGTCTTAATACAAAAACATGGACATAAGAAACGCAAGAAACGGACTTGAAACGCGAAAGTTACGCCAATTTTACTACAACGGAAATTATAAACGTTTTAACTTATTAAACATAATTTTACCAAAACAATTAGATAGTGATTAGCTATATAGAATGATATATGGTAGTAGTTGCCCAATGTGATTAGTACTTATACGACCTTAATTTAAATAGGTTGCATATGACGATTTGCGTGGCATATTATTTGTGATATACTTGATATTCGCTCACTCAAGGTGAGTTCATAGCCTCACGTTTTACATGATTTGTTTTGTGGTCTTATAATATATGATTTATCAAACCTATGAATTTACCAACATTATTGTTGACGTTTTAAAGCAATGTTTTTCAGAAGGTCAGTAAGCATAAGGTGCAAGGGATATATTGGTGGTTTTGTATTTTAGGATGTCATGCTTAAAGATATGGTTGCATTATATTTTGGGAATCATGTATTATGAACTAGTATCTTTGTAATATGAACAATGAACAAGTTAAGCTTCGGGATTTTTGTAACAAATGTTTGCTAAATCTAATGTATCAGTTTTAAACGACTTTTAATGGTCGTTCTATATATCTATTGTGTTATTGATCTAAGATGTGACATGCCCCGGACCCTTATTCTGCTGCGACCCAATTTGGGGGTGTTACAGGTCATTTAGGGCTTTAAACAAAAGTCAAGAATAGGAGGTTTATATGAATCAACCTTAGGGCTTCATCATGCCTGGCAATAAAAACAAGGTGTGTAAACTGATTAAGTCTTTATATGGACCGAAGCAGGCACCTAAGCAATGACATCAAAAGTTTAATGAAGTAGTTTTGTCTAATGGTTATTTACTTAACCAAGCTGACAAATGTGTACATAGCAAATTTGATGAATCTGGTAAAGGGGTAATCATTTTTCTATATGTTGATGACATGCTGATCTTTGGCACTGACCAAGTTCAGGTTAACCTGACAAAGGAATTTTTGTCATCAAAGTTCTCTATGAAGGACATGAGGGAGGCTGATGTTATCCTTGGTATAAGGATTAAACATGGAAGTAATAGAATAGCAATTTCTCAGTCTCACTATATTGAGAAGGTACTAAAGAAATTCAATTACTTTGATTGCACTCTAGTGAGTACTCCTATGGATACAAGTGAGAAGCTGATGCCCAATAATGGTCAGGCTGTATCTCAACTTGAGTATTCTAGGGTGATTGGCTGCTTAATGTATGCCATAACTTGTACAAGGCCTGACATTGCATTTGCTGTGGGTAAACTGAGCAGGTATACTAGTAATCCTGGTACTCAGCACTGGCAAGCAATTCAGCAGGTACTAAAGTACTTAATGAAAACTATGGACTATAGTTTGACATATACAGGTTATCCTTCGGTCTTAGAATGATACACTGATGCAAGTTGGATCAGCAATACTAAAGATAATTCATCTACCAGTGGCTGGGTATTCCTGCTTGGTGGAGGTGCAATTTATTGGGTTTCTAAGAAGCAAACTTGCATCACTGGTTCAACAATTGAATCTGAATTTGTAGCTTTAGCACTGCTGGTAAGGGAAGCTGAATAGGTTGAGTTAAACATGATCCTTGAGTTTCCTTTGAGGTCCAACCTATAGCTCCTATTTTCTATCTGTTGTGATAGTTCTGCTACATTGGCAAAGGCTTATAGCCAAATGTACAATGGGAAGTCTAGACACTTAGGTGTTAGGAATAGCATGATTCATGAGCTTATCATGAATGAGGTGATATCTATAGAGTTTGCGAGTTCTTAACAAAGCTTAGTTGATCACTTGACAAAGGGACTGGCAAGAGACTTGGTTTTAAAGTCTGTTGAAGGGATAGGATTAAAGTCTAACTAAGTCACTGAATGCTAGGACACCCAACTCCCTATTGAGGAAACTTGGTAGCTGAGTTCAATGTGGAAAGCTGAACATTTAGTGGACTAAAGCACATGTATTTACATATCATCCTAAGGATGTGCTTGGAACCTGCTGAAAAGGAGAATGAAGTCTTTACTTCTCAATGGCTAATTTCTTTGAGAAAATGCTTAGCAGGAGCATGAATAAAGAGAAACCACCTATGTAAATCTTGAGGTTTTGCCACTTCAAGGAGCATGGAATTTGGCTCTTATAACATTTATGAATTGGATATGGACACATGGCTTATATAGTGTTTAGGGTTTTAAGTGTTTTGAAAATCTTTTGTGTTTATTTTTATCTTCTAAAATATTCAAATGGTTGAAGGTTCAAATTCTTTAATAACACCATGATTCTCGAATTTCGAAGTGTAATTTAAGTAAGATGGAATTCATTTTCAAGGTTTTTATGTAGGCACTTGTTTTGTTTAATGTTAATTGTTTTTATGCAAAGGAATTGTACTAAATTGGGGAGGATTGTTGGAAATTTAGTGCAATTATGGGAATCGGGTTCATACTTGGAAATGGGTTTGGAGGTACGGAGTGTACACCCATCAAGTCACTGATTTTCCCTGACTCTTTTAGTGGTTAGATTAAATGGGTGGTTACAAACATTTAAGTGGCAGGTTTGACTACATTAAATGTTTGTAACAACTTTTGCCTATTTAAGTGGCAGGTTTGACTGCATTAAATGACCACATTTAATTTGGTTATATAACCACTAATTCTTAAATTATGGCGGATAATTATGAAAGAGATTAATTGGCCATTAATCTCTCATTAATTTCATTGACTAGGTTTTGAGTAAATTCCCTATAGATAGGGATCACAATTGTATGAAAAAACATACAGAAAACCTAAACACTTATAAACGAAAGGGATCTTGATTTGTGCCTAAAACAAGAACTGCACTTGGTTTTATCCCAAGGAGGTATTCGTGTTACCAAGAATAGGTCGAATATTTCTTTGGAAAGGATTAACATGATTCAAGTGATATTCGGTAACCATCTTGGTAATTAGTTAGGTTATTGATTATCTTCACCCTGTTCTGGGCTCACAACAACCAACATAAATTTCAAGTATCTCAATAATAAAAGTTTCCATTTACAAAAATTTATAGACCAAGCTTAGGGTGTAGTACAGGGTAGGCTAAGGCTATTTGGGTGTAACGATTGGTTTAAGGGTGACAATGCTCTTCATTAATAATTTGGAATCCACCAGAAAATTACGAGAACCGTGAAAAAGGATAGGCTCAGAGGATTGTACTAGGGGTATCTCGCACTAAAAATGAGTACATGGAAAGGGTGTGGGATAGTTATATGATCGGTGTGACCATCATAACAATTACAGGTTTAAAACATGGGTTAATCCTAATGCCTCTTTTCAAAGGAAATCTAATACTTACTATGCAGTCTGGGTGCATCACATAAAAACAAAGTTTTAGAATTAATTGCTATCCTGGTACCTATATAATTTAATACCGATCTCAATGCTCCAGAAAAGGCGACAAAGACCACACGAACACATCCATAACGACGGAATAGATACGTATGACTGCTCACTCCTTAACTCGAGAAAGCTAAAGGTATAAACTATCTTGGGTATCAATAATAGATACTCGAATTCCTGAAGATCTAAAGGCGAACATCACATTTTTAGGGTGGAATTCTGAGGGAAAAATATTTAAGGTCAAAGTTGAGAGAGAAAGACTTAGAAAGTCAAAAGTGGACAATAATTTTGGGACGGAGGTAGTATATGGGATTATGGGTTTGTATTTATAGTGAAGAGAAAAAGAATTTAGATCATTACCAAATATGAATCATAGTTGGACTAAAATTTGTTTTTTTCCTTTTATCCGACCGAACTTCACCCTTTTTATTTTATTTTATTTTTGTTTATTTATTATTTACACAAAAACCCTTTAATTTTGTTATTTTTATAAAAACATTTATTTATTTAGACATCCTTCTAAATAAAACTAATTTTAAATACCTAAAAATAAATTCACTTCATACGTTATTTCTCCAACTTAATAATACTAAAATTCATTAACTAAATTTATAAACTAAATTTTCTATCATTGCGAATTCCTATTATCTAAATACATATGCATATACATATAAATACATACACGCATAAAATTTTACCATCATTTTCATTGTCACTAAAATGTGAACATAATGAAATATCCATAGCAACCATAACTTCAATCACCATGAGACGATCACACTCAATGGATTTGTAACCAACTCACATAAGATCACATAAACACATAATTATCATAACACATAGTGAAACTCAAGTCAATACCAACGGTTTGACTAACCTGCTCAAAGCACAGTTGTCACAGCGTCGCGTGTTAATCGTGACCCCGTCTCCACAGTCTGTGAAAACGAAATTTTTGTTTTTGATGAAAAATTTCCTGCACTTGATTCCATAAGTTAATTCCTTTACAAATGGCTGCATAAAACCTGAGATTTAACAATTCAATCATGTGACTCGAAACTGACGCGAATTAATCTAAACAATTCATTTAACATGTTTGAATTTGGCTCAAAAGCCGGATAAATTCCCCTACACTTATTGTTTCAAAATACCTTTGATTGAAATTAAGACAAAACAAAGCATGATTACAAGATAGTTCAAACATAATACAAAAAATATAAAGAATTAAAACACACTTAACATTCCTAATTTGCGGGAAAAGTAAATTGGGTTGCATCCCAAGAAGCGCTTGTTTTTGTTCGTGTCACGAGCCTGACTCTACCCTTATTTAATAGATAAAGGGGAGGGTTCCCCTACACTTAAGTTCAAGTGCGGGTGATAGTAACGGTACACATCATTGTGGTGACGAGGGGCTATATGTTGGAAAACCTGTTGAAATGTATGCTCTAAATGGCGTGAATCCTTAATCATAACCTTCTCTACTTCTTTCGGCCTGACGGGTAAATTAAGTCCCCTTCCAAGAAAAGAAACATCCTTAAATCCTAATTCCTAATCATCTTCTATCATTTCTAATTTCAAAAAATCAACACCAAGGGATCCACTATGTCCTAAAAAACTTGGTTTAAATCCATAATGTTTCTTGGGGTCGCCTAAACATGGGTGATGATAGCAATGCATATCCTTAGGGTGGAAAGGCGCCACGTGAGA
>BQNB010042146.1:4722-39763 GCA_026074375.1 Tanacetum coccineum | reverse complement strand
ACTTTTATAGTCAATTCACTCTTCAAAAAGATGACTCGGGCGTCATTCTTATCTCCGTCATGATTCAAAACGAATTCATCACTCTTTTCCTCCAACAATTTGGTCAAATCCTCATAATTCCATTTAATGGCCAAGCCGTACTTACAAACAAATGGGATCTTGGTTCTCTTGCATACTCCCAAGAAACCGAAGGACCATATCATACCGACCTTCCTACTCTTGAAGAATTCATTAATTTCTTCAATTTCAATGTGTTGACCTAACCGCAAAATCAAACACAAAAACGTCATTCTTTCAACAAATCAAGTTCTAACCAAAGAACTTAGACAAGACTTGAAAAGATGAACGAACTCATTTATGAGAGTGTGTTCGGACTAGGAGGACACCGAGAACATCTCCCGGCTTGCCTTGCTCATATATTATATTGTATCCTAGCCGAGCAACAATATAATATTGCCTATTTCTTTGTCAAAAGAATTGAAAGTGCACGGGCAACTCCTAAATCCCATCTTCCTTATGGTATGTTCTTGACACGTATCTTTTGACATGTCATGGAAAACTACCCTCGTCTTGACAATGGCATCTACGATGTCGTTGATCGAGTTATGCATCCACTTGCTCTAAGACAAACCTGTCGACCTCGTAATGATCATGGAAAAGCCCGTCACTCCGTCTCATCAACTTCTGCCCATCATAACCATGGATCTTTATCTCACCAAGGAGATGATGATGAGGATGATGATGCTTCTCATGCTAGTACCCCATCTCTTACTACTTACCTAAACTCTCTTGAACCTCTGGATTACCAACAATACGACATTCCCACTTCTTCTAAACAAAATGATTAACTTCTCTTTGAATGTCAAACTGACTTGCTCAATCAAACACAACAAATGCATAAGGAACTTAGAGGTGGATTCAAGTCATTTGGCAAGGCATTGCGAGGAGTCTTTAGCAAGAAAAAGAAGTGAAGATGTTGAATGGTGACTAGCTTGGTAGAATAATTAGTTTAGGACTTTATGTGAACTTATGTTTATATTTAATTAATTGTGTGATGACAACCCGACTTAGTCGGATGAACTTGAATTTGTTTAGCTTGCTTAGGACCTTTAATCTCTATGAATTACTAGTATGCTCTTATAATTATGCATTCTTATTATATATATATTTTTTTGGTTCAAACATACATGATATACTTGATTTCATATACGTTTACATGGGACTTGCTGCAAATTGACCACAAAAACACAACCTTTCTCACAAAAATCAAATTTTTGGTCATTTGAAAAAAAATAGATGGTGGCCCCCTTAATTCATAAGGGCGGTCCCCTTAAAGATAAGGGGGCCAACCATTAATTAAGGGGAACGGCCATCTGATTCACAGATTTTACTGTTTTTCTACTTTTTGACTCTCTTTTATCTAGCCTCAGCTATCTTTACCCAGAAAACTTGAACATATTTTGGAAATTCTTAAACAAATTCAAATCCATTCCATTTTTAAACATTTCTCATCCAATAAATTCCCTCAAATGATCACCACCATTTCATCATCTTCTTCATTTCCTATTAACCACCATAAACCACCATGGCATCCATTAGAGCCTCCATTTTCAAAGCCTCTAAAAGACCAAAAATTAGCATCATTCCACTAAAACAATTGTTTGTGGATTTAACTCATGATGACATTAAAACCCCATAACCCAAACATCAACTCTCATCCCATAGTGCTCCTAATGCACCTTCAAAAATACCATCAACCAAAGGTACTTCCTCATCCTCCATTGACTACACACCCAAATCACCAACATCATCCACATCACCATCAACCCATAGTTACTTAAACTTACCAACATCTCCTCCTCTAAGAGTTCCTTCACCACCTCTAACTCAAGATAATACATCAATGGAAATCACTCTCACCCTTTCACCAATTACCCCACTTGATGTCCAATTTAATACTCCATCACCTTTTTCACCTATCTTTGGTCATCCCATACCTTGGAACCTTCTTGAGGCACATGGAGACTCATGTTTGTATTGCATTCACAACCGTACTCTTATCTTTGGATTGAGAGATGAACTCCAATACATGTTTTCTTACATAGAACACATGCTCTCACAACCTTCACCACCCAATTCACCACCACCACCATCACTTTCACCAAACTAAACATACACCATGTTTATCCATTTTTAAATAATTGTCAACCAAACCTTTTACAAGCAAGTCGTATAGAATTTTATAAATGTTAAGATCTTTGTAGTTTAATTTTATGTATGTTGTATTATTATGCTTCAAGCATATTATTTCTATTTGATGTATGCATGCTTGTGTGTTATACACAATTATTATGTTTAATGACAATTATTTTAGTTGATATATATATATATATATTTGTGGTTATTAATTCACACAAATTTCTTGACAAATGTCAACTATTATCAATATGCTCTAGTATTTTTCCTTTTTACTTACTATATGTTAGAAAATGGTTGTCTTGTTCTTCTAACTTGATCTTGTAGCAAAGTCACCATAGCTCGATTCCTTGGTGCCCTCAAACGAGGGGGAGTACACATCAAGGGGAGCATTTATTCCGTTGGTTTTACTAACATTCATCGACGAAGCCTTTTTGATTCTACAAAAAGGGGGAGAAATGGAAATAAAACTCACTAAATACTTGTTTAAAAATAATTTTACATTTAATGAGTTTAGATTTTGTAATCATCAAAAAGGGAGAGATTGTTGATAGAAATAATGCCTAAAAACGTTATTAATATTTTTCGACCTCTCTACGTTTTGATAATCACAAAATGTAAAAAGGATTAAAGAAAAATTATTCGTAAACAAGTAATTAGTAGTAAAATTTCATTTTGAAAATTTAATCACTTAAAGGTATGAATAAACGTATGCTTAATGCATTTCATGATCAAATAAATTTTTATTCAACCTCACATTCTTTATAAAAATATCACAAACATTTTTATATATTTTACAAAACATTTTTAGAAATGTTTTATTCAAATAAATATTTTGAATTCAAATTTTCTACCTAAAAATGGCTAGAAATGTTCCAGAAAATACCTCCTATAGAAAAACAAAAAAGGGAGCGTCTGAGGCTGGGCGACCCCCTTAATTATAAGGGCGGTCTCCTTAATTATTAAGGGGACCGACACCCTATTTAAGGGGACCGCCCAGGCAAATTGTTAGACCAGTTTGCCTATAAATACTAGACTATTCCCCACTAGTTTTCTCACCTTATGCACACACTTTCTTTCTAATCTAAATCAGTTTATACTCTTCTTTCTTTCCTTTGATCATTTAATCATAAAGCTTTGTTTCCAAGTGATCCAAGCTTATATCCTCAAGTGCAAGAGAAGAATACTTCTTATCATCAAGTCAAGAAGTGTTTTAGTAGTTGGTATAGTTATGTAGTTGTGTTATATCTTGTAAATCATTTGTGTATATTGTGAAGGTGTGTATCATTGTTGTGTACCGTAAGTAGATTTGGTATGATCATTGTTAGTATAGTTAGATCAGGGTGATCTTAGCAAGTAGTGTTAGATTAGTGTGATCGTAGTAGTGTATTGGTGGAGTGAAGTTGTGAATCGAAGATAAATTGTGAAGTGGAGAGAAGTTGTGAAGTGAAGCTAAGTAGTGATTTGTTGTGAAGTAGTGTGGTTAGTTGTGATAGATTGGTTCTATCTAGGATTAAAACTCGACATTGCGCTTAGTTTCATAAATCGGTGTAAGCTAAGTTGTGTACGGTTTTCTCCGACTAAAGGGAGCTTGTTGACATAGAGAAGAAAACTCTCGAGTTTGGTGCTCGAGGAGTAGAGTAGGGCGAAGAGGTGCTTCATTACCGAACCACTATAAATCCTTGTGTTGTGGTTTGATCTTTCTAACTCTTATCTCTTGTCTTTCATATTTACTTGTCATTCATTTACTTACTTGTATTGTTCATATTGTGTACATTGTGAATTCACATAAAGTCGAATCTAAGTTTTTATAAACAAACATAACTTTTAATTAAAATGCGGTAAACTATTCAACCCCCTTCTAGTTTTCTACATTCTTGATATCTCTTCCAAGATTATTAAGTTGTGCTTGTATGGCTGCCAATCCGTCAGAAGTTTCAGTACTTCTTGTCCTAGATGTTCCATTATGCCATTTTTGAGAGTATTCAGCCATTTCTTGGATGGCTACTTTTGCATCGGCAACAGTCTTAGACGGTATGACACCTTTTGAATCAAGAATCTGTCTAGTTTGGACATCCAATCCGTTATAAAACAAGATTACCTCTTGCATCTCCGTTAAATAGTGTTGAGGACACTTCATCAAGAGTTCTTTAAATCGCTCCCATGCTTGGTAAAGGGTTTCATCCGGTTCTTGCTGAAAGTTGTTGATCTCCTCCATTTTCTTCGTACTACGAGCAGGTAGGCAATATTTGCTTAGAAACTTTGTCTTAAGATCTTCCTAAGTTGTGATTGAACCAGATGGTTTGTTTCTTAGCCAACAACTCGCGGCTCTAGTAAGGGTCACAGGGAAGGCTCTAAGCATCACTTGGTCTTGAGTTATATTAGGGATATGGAATAAATCAACAATCTCAAGGACTTTCTCAATGTGTTCGTTCGCATCTTTATGATCTGAACCGCTGAAGGTGTTGTCACGTAGTTCCTTGAGAAATTGGCCTTTTAATTCAAAGCTATCTTTGTCATCGATTTTAGGCCTAGCAATTCCTGATCCATAGTCAGCTCGAGTTTTTGTCATGTACTGTTCCATGGTTTCCGCCATTGTTTCTGCAACTTCTTCCTCGAAATATTATTCTAAATCAGAAAATGGATTGAATTCAAGTGATCTTGATTTGTCAATACTTAGTGTCTTGAGAAGCTTCCTAGATGATCGAAATTCTTGTTTCGGTTTCTTGAAGGGTGTAAATAGTTCATTTGTTGAACTCCTTGTCATGAACTACCTAAAACAAGGGATAAACAATCAGTAGGATAGGTTCGGGAGAAAGAAAATACAGATCTACGGAAATTGAATGCGAAAAACCGGTTTTGTTACTGTATCAGATGCTCAATACGCCGTATTCATTGGATCTGAATACGCCATATTAATCTTTTGAACGAATACGCTGTATTGGATAAGAAAGTTGGATACACCGTATCCAATGGAAGTGGATACGCCGTATCAGGTTATCGACCAGAACAGTGTATTAGAAACAATTTAACCAACAAACAATTAAACTAATGAACAATTAAACAAAGAAATATACAAGCAAATATACAGAATTATACACTAATCTTAATTACACTAATCCTAAGGGTTAGATTAGTCTAATGTTAAAAACCAAAATATCAAATAAAAATCAAGATTAAATTTTCACTCCCCGGCAACGGCGCCAAAAACTTGATGTGTCGTTGTGTGGTTGTAATTTATGTTTCAATTTTAAAATTTATATTTTTTCGACTTTACCAAAAACAACAATTTAACGAGCAGTGTACCTGATCGATGGGAGTTTCCTGGTAAGTAGGGTGTCGATCACTAAGAGCGAGAAATAATCTTTTAATTTATTAATATTAACTTAATTCTATTCTATGTTAAACCTATGCTAAACCTATGTTAATCCTAAATCTAACGGATAAGGGGGTTTTCAGCCTGAGAGACTGGCATGAGTTTTATGGTGACTAAAATCAAATTAAGATACTAAAACACACGCAAGCAAATTGATAGAAGATAAAAGAGCGGTCTAGCTAAATATAAGAGAACTGTATTAACCATTATTAATCCAATTAGAACGTTGGTTTGTTTATTTAGTACAATGATTACTTATCTCGAGGCAGCATATCATTCTTAAGACTTAGGTGGTACTTCTTCCTAAGACCTAGATACGAAGAATTCTGTTACAATTAAACATATCCTCATAAAGCATCCTTATTTGTTTATTATAATCTATCTTAGGGATTAAAGCAATGGTGATCTTGTTAAAACCTAGCTCATAGAGACTTTACCCACATACTGCTTAAAGGCAATTCATACACTAGTAGTCCACTAACCAAGTCTTTAACAATTAATTAAGAACGTACTCGTTGATCCCAAGGGTCACCTGCCGGTCCAACTAAGCTCACAATCTAAGGGCAAATATATGTTATTATTCATTATCCTATTGGTCTATATGTATAAATCACTATATGGAGAGCCATCCCGGCATCTAGATTACTTGGTCCGTATCACTAGATCCAGCTGAATGATAGGTCGCATATAAAAGCATGTAAACAAGTATAAACTGATAACATAAACAAGCAATCAACGATAAATTAAGCAATCGAGATAAACAAACCAAACATTCAGATCTTCATAATAATGGCTAATACCCGAAGGTATTAGCCTTCAAACATCATAATCAATACAAAAGTAATAATTTAGCCGAGGTAAACTAACCGAGTTAACGAATGATACCAAAGACTGAATGATTACTAAAGTATAGGAGATTACAAGTTGTTTCATATCGAATTAATTACCTCTTCTGCTCTTCTTCTCTTTTGAAAATCAACTTTTATGGTTAATGTATCAAAAATATGATTTAGCACACTAAAAACTCGTTTTTAGGTTTTCTATTTATAAGGTTTGGAATTTGGTCGATACAGCGTATTGATTGAGGTCAATACGGTGTATCGGGGGTTTCTTTGAGTAGGGACCACGTTCGATATCTTCTAGAATATTTTATTTCCATAACTTGAATACGGCGTATAGACTCCCTGGATACGGCGTATTGATTCTTGATCCTTTGTGGTCTTTAGTGAAGTACAGACACAGATACGCCGTATCTTCCTTAATGGATACGGCGTATTGGATGCTAGAACAATAATATTCAAATATCTTTGTTTAAGCTCCAGAATGCGTGCCTTTTTGCTAATCTTCAACAAGTACTCTATAATTACTGCAATTCTCAAATACAAACGATTGGGTAACAATTCTTTGATATAATTATACAAAATGAGTTATTTACATAGGGTAAATGATGCTATAAAAGTAACGTTATTTGATGTCATCATGTGTTTTTTTTGGTATACATATCATCTGAGTCTTTATTGGACGATGGGAAATGACACATGCTTTATGCTACTCCCACATCAATAGCTCTTAGTGCAACAACTTTGTTGAATATCTGTATAGGTCATATTGCTTTTTACTATCCATGTCTGCAATGGTTTCTTGAAACTAGGAACTCTGCGAGGTATGTAGATGTGTAACTAACATTGTCTTTTTACGATGGCTACTTTACTAGTACCTTTGTTGCTGATGTAAGAAACAACGTGGATCTCCTAGAACAGTGTTTATTTGGAACAACACTGAGTCCTTCACACAGTTTCAACATCTCTAAATACCCGCACGGGTATCTTGGCGAGCTAGCCATGCTTAATTTGTGCTTGCAGTCATGCCGAATGAATGCTCTTCATAGCTTGATCAAATCGTTTACTTTAGGTGTGTTTAAAATCATTTTTATATATCATATCACGGGCTTTGATGATTCATTGGATCGCTCTTTCTTAATTTAACAACATTTGTACACCTTGCGAAATCTCAGTCAGACCATAAAAGAAATTGTATGTTTTTTGTATTACGATGCTCGATTATCATCAACTGTACACAGTGATATCAGTGTGTGAAGGGTAGGGAAAATAGGGAACAAGTTATCTGCGAGGACTGCATGTGGGGCAGGTGTTAAGATCCATGCAGTTATCGTATAGAGCCTCTATACTATTTCTCCCATACTCTTCACACCGACATTGTTGCGTCTAGTTGCGTTATTATCCTAAATAGAAAAACGTTCAATTTTGTAGGTTGTTGTTCCCTAATTTGCCTGCTGAAGTCATGCATACTTTGCCTTAAACATGTGTAGAGCCTCTAGATCAGCTTCCCTGTAGCTCACTAGAAAGTACTACGTCTTTGGGTTAGCTTAAAAAGAGGAGACACATGAAAAGTCGTTTAAAACGACGTCTTTAGGTTATCATGATTGTCTACCAACTCTCAATTATTCAAGAGCTGTTGCTGCTTACTTTCAAATACCCATAGCCTACTGATACAAAAGATTCTATGTATAAAATGGCCCTATCCATTTTCTCTTTATTAGCAATGATTGCTAGTTCAACTATTTAAATATTTAAACTAAAAGGTCTCTTAGATTTTAATAATGGCAAACAAGTAACTTGTAATACATAACGTAAAATGGGTAAGTTACTTGTGACCACAACTCATCAATGCATACCACATCAACACCTCTCGACGTCTCGAGTCCACTAATGCTTCAATACATGTACGAATATGTTTGTAATATTGCATTATGATCAAACCATTTAACAAACCATTTAGAATGATTAAAATACTTTTTATAGTCACTAAGTATTTACAAGGTCAATCATTCTTTTTCGAACCTTGTTTTGCATTTCATACAAAGTATGAACACGTTTTTATAAACTAGTAAAACCCATTTTGTCATGCATAATAGATTAATCATTTGCTTAAACCTCTCTAAGTTTAGTTACATCACCACTAAACAAATGATTTCAAGTAAAAACATACTTAATTAATAACTAGTCGCATTAGTGAATAAGATAAAATAGGATTAATCATAAATAGAAATAATATTCCTATATCTTTTTAAATCTAACAAATCTTTCCATTTGAATGATAAGAAATATTTTGCTTTTAGAAGCTTGTACTAAATCAAATATTTAAGTACAATTAAGAGATTTTGAAAAAAATTGGTTAACCACAAAATGACAAAAAAGGCATGACATACGACGGATCCACCAAATAAAAAGACGGACCCGTCATCGAGGGATCCGTGAATTTCAAATTTGAAATAAACATTTTGTCTCTATAAACATAAGCAAATGTTTTCATTTTAAATAACCCTCTTCCGTTTTCTATATAGTTTAAACACACATTCTCATGTCTTTAAAACCCTACTAACTCTTGATTATAATGCTTCTAACTTTCATTTGTTGCAAACAAGATTCTACATGATCATTCATTCAAGCAAGCTTAGAGATCTTGTCATTCTTTTCCACCACAAGCACATATATGAAGATCCACCATAACAAGCTTAGAGACTTGTTATCTTCATCAACAACATCATACTTAGTGATCTTTATATTTAGATTAGGTTTTTATTTCCAATTGACACTTATGTCTTGGATCATCATACACTATTATGTATCATTCATTATACAACAAACTAGATGTAGTTGGTTTATGTGTTTAGGCCATAAACATAAGGTTTGTTATATTGGGCCATAAAACATAACGGGTTTGGTTGTACCTGAAGAAGTACTCGGTATTTAGCTTTGTACTGGAAAAAGTGTAAGCAACGTTAGGTTGGTTCTACCTCAAACTAGAAATCGGTATCTAGCTTTGTACCTGAAAAAGTGTAAGCAACGTTGTAAGGTTTTCTCCGCTAAGAAGCGAGTTTGTTGATCTAGTGATGTAACTCTCGAGTTGGTTACTCGGGGAGTGTAGTAGGGCGAAGAGGAACTTTGTGACCGAACTACTATAAAGTAACGTGTTAGGTTTTCATTTCCTTTTACTTATAGATTTATATTTATACTTTTATTCCGTTTATGTTTGTGTGATATATTTTGTTGTGATGACATGCTTTGTTTTATGCACTCTAATATCTTTATAAATATTTTTGAACGGTGGGTTATATCAAAATTAGAAAACTAGCAAGACGCTAAAAAATTACAAAGGCGATTGTAACCAATCGTTCCAGCTAATACAAAAATTACCTTTAAATTTAAGCCAAGAAAAAGAAGCAAGACAAATATAATCAAAGATATCACTTTTCCTCATTGATTGAGAGTTGTAACTGATATTATTTCTAAAACGCCAGAGGGTCAACAAGTAGCTGCGAAGATTGCATGAGCACGATCCTTCTTGATGTTTAAAGCATGACAAGACTGCAACCAGATGTCCCAATCGTCACAGGAGGAAAAGAGTGGGAGCGAAGAACCAGTCCAAGTGTGAATACGACGCCACACAAAAGAATCCGTGCCACAGGTGAAAAAGGTATGAACACTTGATTCTACCAAATTATTGCAAACTGGGCAAGTAATCGAATCGATATCCAAACCACTGGAAGGCAGATTTAAACAATTAGGGATCCTATCCAATAAAAACTGCTACACAATCTACCCCTCCAACTGAGCAGTAAACCAAGTGTCTGCAAAAACAAGATCCACAAAATAAACCGCCAAAGGCTTTGGCGCGCATGGTACTATTCGAAAAAGGTGAAAAATCTAAGGAAATAGAGACTATCAAATAAATGAAGCATCATGAGTAAGTCCAGCACCTTTAATTCCGTATAGTAGGCAGTGTACATTCTACGTATCCTATAGTAGGCAATGCATCTTCTTGCTGATTTGTAGCTTATGCTCTGACTTCACTCTGCAGTCGCATGCTAACATGGTACACTTAATTTATCCTTATTTCAATGCTGATTTGTTATCCAATACAGTAGTTTCAATTCATGAAATACATGTCACTCTGCACTTAGTTAATAAGTCATATGTGATGCTTGACTTCAACATAGTAACTAGTTATATGGCTTCAACATATACATGTGATGCTTGACTTCACCCTGCACTTAGTTAAGAAGTCAAATTAATGAGTTTTTTTAGTGTATCATGTTTAACTTCAACATATTAACTAGTTATATGGCTTTCGCTACAGTTTTCATCTTGAATATCTCACTAGACGTGCGAGTTCTTGTTTTTTAGATTTCTGACGTTTTAATTTCATTAAATTACTTATAGGTACCTTGGAGTAATGAGCGTCCGTTAAAGAATAAAGAGTTGAACGCGATCATTGGCACATGGCTTACATTGTGGCGCGATTAATCCTAGATAGTTATGTTGAATTCTAGTGATTTTCTTTATGTTTAGCTAAATTAAAGTATTGTTTTAATTTACTTTGTTGAATTCAACATTTCTAGTCTAATTTGAATATACTTTGTTTCTACTGCTCTAATTTGAATATATTTGCTGTATTTATATTTCTTTATTTTGGTGGGTTAAATTTGTAAGTTTTGGAATTTATTAAAGAATTCCAATTTAAAAAAATAGATTAAAAAAAGACAGGTTTTGAGATAAAAACATATCTTTTGACTCTATATAAAGACAGGTTGGATGTTTTTATAAAGACATGTTGCAGGAGAACCAGTGTCCATTTCCAATAAAACATGTGTGTTTATTTTAATATGGAGACCAATTCTTAGGGAGAGAACCAATGTCGATTCTTCTAATAAAGACTGGTTGCATAACCGGTTTTCATATGTTTCGATCATGGAGATACCCCCCTCAGAGAGTGGTTCCAAAACCACTTTTTATGGGCTATTTTGACCAGTTTCTATACCTTTTTTTGTAGTAGTGGGAGAGTACCAGCTTCACATCCCGTATAAGTAGCCTAAGTCTCGATCTCCTTAGACAAAACACCAATCCCATAGACATTCGATTTATGAATATTAATCTTGAGGCCAGACGCGATATAAAAAATGTTGAGGATCCGAATAATATTTTACATATCTGTTTGATTCCACTCAAAGAGTATAACAACATTGTCTGCATAGAAAAGGTAAGAAAGATGTATGCCTGGGGTACCAACCTTGACACCATGGAACATATTAGCTGCTAGACCATCATGAAAGGTCATATAAAGACCTTCCATAATAATAATGAATAAGAAAGGCGATAAAGGATCCTCTTGCCTTACGCCTCTCTTAAAGAAAACTCTAAAGTAGGGCTCCTATTAACTAGAATAGAAGACCTAGCCGACACTAACCTAGCTTTAATCCAAGTACACCATTTAATTCCAAATCCTAGATTATCAAGAACAAAATCGAGATATCTCTAACTCACAGAGTCAAAAGCTTTTTCAAAATCAACTTTGAAAAGCATCAACTTCTTTTAAGATTTCTTGTACCAATGAAGAGGACCATCTATGATTTGTCAGCCTGAAATAAAAGCGTTTGTTCAGGACTAATGATATAATCAATGACCTTGGACAATCTATTTGCAAGGATTTTGCAGCCATCTTTTTATGAAGACCAATAAGCAATATAGGTCTATAGATGAACAATGGGTTCGGCACATTATGGATTAGCGTAATGAATACATAATTGGAACCTTGGGGAAACTTACCAGTAGAGAATAAGTTTACCACAAATGTATGAATATCATGTTTTAAAAGCTCCCAAAACCTTTTAATAAACATAAATGAGTAACCATTCGGATCCGGAGCTTTTTGGCTACCACAATCCCAAACCGCCATCTTGATTTCATCTAAGGAGACCATCACTTCAAGAGAATCCCTATCATGAATACTAAGCCAATTAGCAGGAAGCATAAAAGTAAAAGAAACCAGGGAGTTATGGCAACTAAACCTATCCTTGTAGAAATTAAGGAAAGCAACTTTTATAGCTTTAGGATCAGTAATCCAAACACCCTCTAACATATTTTCTTGAACCATTTAGGATTTTCTCCTAGAATTAATAAGACCGTGGAAAAATTTCATGTTTACATCTCCCCCCACCTCCCCTTTAACTCTTGATTTTTGAGCCAAGTCCATCGATTCCAGCTTCTCAAAGTTATCTAGCTCTTACATCCTGTTAATTCAAATATTCCTCTATATATCAGTAGCGATACCATCATCAATTCTTTTATCTAAATCCCTCAATGTAGCCATGATACTATTTTTTCTACTAAGCTCGACCTCTTTAGTATGAGAGTACCAAAGTTATAGTTGAGTTTAAGGTCTTTAAGCTGGGTATGAAGAGGTTTAGAAAGACTCGAATCGACACATGAAATAGCAGCCCATTTCTCTTTTATAGTATCTTCAAAGTCTATGGGATCAAACCAAGAGTGAAAGATTTTAAAAGGGATTGGGCCAAAGTCATTCCTTTTATAGTGAATGAGAATGGGGTTATGATCCAACCATAATCTATCAAGAGCAACAACTCGCAAGTTCGGAAAAGATTGAAGAACATTGTCTAAGATAAGGAAGCGGTCTAGTTTGCTTCTTAGACCCGACCTTATTTACCCAAGTAAACTTCTGACCTCCCATAGGAAGGTCTATCAGACCGATGGTGTGAATGAAAGTGTTAAACATTGTTGCATCGCCACTAGAGAAAATAGAGCCAAACCTCTCCGATTCACTTCTAACTTCGTTTAAATAACCGAATAAAATAACTCTACCATTGTTATTATGGATAAACATACGTAACATAGACCATAAGTTTGATTTATCAAGTTGGTGTTGTGGGCCATAGACATTGATGATAAAGTAATCCTTTAAAGAATTCTTCCACTTACCTTCCACGATGATGTAATTGTCGCCACACCATATTCTCTTTTTAACAAAGACGTTAGGATCCCACATAGTAACCAAACCACCTGAAATCCCTCTCGCCATACTACACACATATTCAAAATTGAAATTACCCCACATAGATCTAAGTTAAAAGAGCTCCAATTTAGTCATCTTTGTCTCTTGAACTCCAAGGATATGGACGTTATGTTTTAAGCAGAATTATTTGATCCAAACACGCTTCCTACGCTTCTTTGATCCATGGATATTATTAGAAAGAATATTCATATATCAACAATCGACACACCTATACCATTTATCATCTGCCGAAGAGATTTTTTACACCCTTTAACATCATAGCCAAGGGCCCCACCCACTTTAATCATCTGATTTAATTCGTCGATAAAGGAAAAACCTTTCAATTCTTTTCTAATGTAATTGGCAAAGGAGGTGGAGCACTTGCCTGCTCGTGAGGTGTTGGATGATTGAGAACAATCTTTGTTATTCTTGCAAAAAATTCAAAACCAAAAAGTTTAGAGTTTTATGAGGTTACCTCATCAGATAGCTTGTCATCATGAGTAACTGTATGCTCATTCTTTACAGGGTCCATAGAGGCATCACCCTTTTTTCCTTCTCGTGATGGAGCAACGTCATTGATAATATGTTCCTTCTCAAAGCCAGGAGGTATGCTACCTTCTGATTGGGGAACCTGTGAACTAGTTTTCATAGCTTGTTTCTTCTCTATAGTTTGTTGTATAAATTTAATTCAAGAGCCTCTTATGGGATACAACATTTCATTGGAATGTCTACACTCAACAACGTCTTGGCCCTCACTCTGAAATTCAATTGAATTATAAACTCATTAATATATGAATACTTCAAGTTCCAATTAATTTAACACGAACTTGAAAAATCTCACCATGTATAGAGACATTTACCTTTTCATAAATAGTATTTTTGTGGCAATACAAGCATACCCATACTCATGCAATCTTCGAATTCCGAATTAAAAATTTTGAATTTTTTAAAAAGAGATACCACTTTTTTTAAAGCACTTGACTACCATGCACACAAAGGGAGGCCACTGATATCGATCCAAATCATTTGTTCATCAACTTTAAAGGAAGGTGTAACGTTCATAATGGATGTCCATAGCATCTTCAAGGATTCATTGGATTTGAATGCTGCAAAAGACTTCTCAGAGGTGAATTTTATCCACACCCATAAACCTCCGATATAATGGATGTTAACATCAACAAATCCTTCGTTTCAACAAACGTAATACATGTTACAAGTTATATCAACCTCCTTCACTTTGACCAAGGCCACTGAAGAAGTATCCTTAACTTTAATAAGATCACATTCACCTAGCTCGACAATCTTGATATTATCATCAAGGTTTGACTGATTACTTTTGAAACTCTATCACCATTGGAAACAAAAGCATATGATTTTTAGGGGGATCACAGTATAGATGTTAGTGCTAAAATTAGGTCGAACGTGATTATTACAAGGTATCTGTAAGTTCTTTGTAGCAGGTTTATTTTGAGGACTCGATTCATTTTTTGAGTTTTGCTGGAATCTAGTGACCGAAACAAAGACGTGATAACTTCCAATCCAAACATTAGAGAGAGAGTTAGCAAAATCATCTTCGTTATGAACACCCATAAACCTAACAAAACCAAAACACTTACCTTGTTTTGATTGTTTGTTTGCGATAAACGCATCAATATTTTGTCCAAAAAGTTGAAATTCCTTCCATAAGTTCTTAGCATAAAATGAATTGGGCAAATTCATGAAAGACGTGGCAATTTTCTCAACATCTTTCAAAAATGAATTATCAATTGGTTTTGAATGTATCTTTTTGTTTTTTCAGAAATCCCATGTCCAGCCATTAGGTTTGGAATTGATCCCAGCCATAGAAACACTATCAAAACCACGAGAAAAATGAGGAACAAAAAGGATAAAAAGGAGGGAAAAAAGGAACGATGAGAAAAGAAAATTAATGCAACCCTAAAACTACAATCAAAGCCCTTTGGTTCCATCTCACACCATCTTGTAAGAAACTTCGTTATGAGAGATCAACCACAACGTGATAGCATTCATTATAACAGGGCCTTAGCAAGAACGAGACTGATGAAAGGTAGTAGATCGGAAAGAGTTAAGGTTTATGGGAGGGAGGCGCCGGAAATCATCATTTTTAGGGTTTTGGTGGGAGGGTTTCATTGGTGAGTTGAGGTTTTTTTATCGACAAACATTTGGTCATTGAGCATTTTCAAATTTATATCCTTATAAGTTATAGAACTATTATTGACACTTTTCATATTACGTCACACTTGATCGGTTATTTGATACACAAGATTTAAATTTTTTAAACCGACATGTATTCACCCCTTATGTATTCAACAGTGATGATAACTTTTTGTTTACTATACATAGTTTCCTTACACCTATATATTGGCTAGGAAGTCATGTCGAGTGTGTGATTGCAGTCGTATCAGTTGCCCGGTTGCGGTGTTGTATACATTAATCCAAGCCTTATTCCTTATTATTACACGGGTATTGCGCTTGGCATCCATATGATATTTTATTAGAAGTATATTTAAAAAAACTTTAGCCGAGTTCTTACAGTTATTGGATATGTATTCTTATTTTTATATTCTAACAAGGTTTTTAGCTCGCGCTTCGCTGCGGAGCGCGGGCTAAACTGCGTTGAGTCAACAGGAATGTCGCTTGTGTTTCGCTTGACAAAACTAAAATGAAATTTAAATAACCATTCGCCGATTGCGTACTTGAATTGAAACAACATTCCTCGGTGTATTCAAATGAAAATGTTAGCATGGTCAGATTTCTTGTTACACCTGGAATGTCTGCTTGCAGGTTACATTTTAAGCGCCTTAATTGCTAACAAAAGTTTGCGCGGTGCCGTGTTGAAGTCGTAGATGTCGAATCTGCTTTTTTCTTCTTTGCTTATGATAAAAGTTGGGTTAGAAGATATCTTTTTGTTAAGTCTGACTTCTCCTGTGGGGTTTCCATGGCTGTAACAATTGTTTATGTTACCTTGTCTATCACGTCTTGCGATGGGGTTCCTGCATAGAAAGACGCGTCAGTAGAGTTTTAGTTTTTTTAGACTTTCATTTTAACAAAGATGATTTGCAGATTGACTGTCAGGTTCACCGTTTATTTAAGTACTGTTTGGCATAAGGCCATTTTAACCACTTTTGAACAGTTACATGACCTATGGTATGTGCTTATATGCTTACTGTTACCGAGGCCAACTTTTAATTACACGACCTGTTGAATATGGCAAATATCTATCACCGATGGTCAAAGACTAATGTCATTGGCACTTGTCACTTAAGCAATTTTTGGTGGGAAACCATAATCACATGTCATACACAAGTGTAACAATGCAAGGTTAGTGACTGTTGAATATCGTAGCATGCATATGCAAATAGAAAAGGAATCCCTAACACATAGTAAAAAGTTACAAACGCAAACAAATGGACCAAAAGTAAATAAAGTAAGAAGTTCCTCGTGAAGTCAAGCAGCCGTGGACCATGATCAATGAGAGATCAACAACTACAGTCAGGATGCAAGAATTTTAAGTCTTGTACGGGTTGTATGTTCAGAACGAATAGAAAACAACAGGAGCTAAAGTTATAACAACGAAGATGAAAACCTCGGTGGATGCGAAAACCGGAAATTGGAAAGTATACAGCCAACAGTAAAAGATGTTACGCCGTTTACTGTCTTGAACGATAGATCAAGGTTATATATGCAGGCTCAGGCACCACTCAACTGCTTAAATTATTTTCTTTCAGGAGTTCTACAATATTAACACTTTGACCGCTTAACACAGTCATTTCCCCTCTCGAGCATCTCGACTATCTGCATTAACTTCGAATGGACTGTTTTTTCTATGTCACAGATAATTAAAACCAACCCAGAGGCCATCATCTTCAGCTGATCCAGTGTCTATAAATCTATAATGGTTGACCTGCAAAATGTAACAACTTGAAAAAACTGTTTCGGCAATTCATAAAAGAAATTCAGAAAATGAGCAGCCACAAATATTTTTATATCTTGATTGTAACTTAGATTTGTTGGGGATATATTTAGCAATTCTTAATGTATAGAAGGTTGTTATTCTTTGTTTTATAAATGATTGTCCCTCATCAAAGATGAATATTTAGGTTTGGGAACATGAAATATATGAATAAAAGCCATCATTGTATAGAAAAAAGCTATATCAACTACTTTTTTTATATATCAACTACTTTTATAGTGTGAAGATACTTGAATATAGGAGTATTTGGTTTCTTTTGATTTGTTTTAACCCGTTACCTAACCTCCTATTTTCTCATCTGTAATGCTAATACTATAAAAATAACCCAATTTAACCCGTGATACAACCCGCTAAATCCACGCATTCTGCTACTGCAAACATATATACAAAGTTTGAATAAGCAATCCAATTAACAACTCTAAACTACTTTTACTACTTAGTTGTCGGATTAAAGGAACAAACAACTCTTAATATGTGTTTAATGATAGCTGGTATAGGAGATGACAATAACATATAATCACATATAAGAAACTACGGTAGATACCAAGTATTGATCATATTGTTCCACGGAAAAATGATTTCCATGTAGGTGTAATATCATTATACTTGATTCTTTTATCTTCAATTAGTGTAATCTTTTTATTGCAATGTTTACTAATGAACCTTATCCGCATCCAATTCATCAAAATTTATATCTTATCGGCTACCAGAAATGTTCAAAAGATGACTTTCTATCTACTTAAGTTTCATTACTATAAGTTCAAGGATGCTGGTATATATGAGTTTACCACTGAATGAATACTACGAATGTATGATCATAGGATGAGAATGCTTAAAACTTCTTTACCTTTACGGAGGCTCCTTGTTTGATTCCACATTCGAGCATTGCATCCACAACTGAACAATTTGCAAACCTTCAACAAATGAGCAGCAAGCTTCACTTCAAGCTTAGTACCCTTCTGCATAAAAGTTTAAAACAGATATAAAATTAGGAAACCATATATTATTAAATCTAGTATGATGCTTACATGAATTTGAGGTATATATAATACCCGAAGAGTGGACTTTGAGACATCCCTTAGAACTTATGACTTGTGTAAAAGATGTTAAATTCATAAGCACTATCCGTTATCTCATTACGCTTATAACTTAGAGTTTCTAAAGTTCACTGCGGTTGTCGCTCTGTCCGTTATGCTCTCAGCCTCAGCCAAACCTGGCCGAAATTCAACCAAACACACACTATCAGATTTTTTTACATCTCCCTGTTATTATTTTTTGGGGTTAAGCCAAAAGAAGCTATCAACTTTTTAAGAGTGGTGTTACACAATAAGCTGAAATATTCAGCGTCCGTAAAAAAATTAAGCAAAAAAAAATGCTAATCAAGTCTACAAAGACAAAATACTGACAACCATTACCAAAAAAAAACAAAAACACATAAAAGCACGAATGTTTAGCATTTTTTTTATAAAAAGCCAAAATTTCCGACTCGCAACAAAAAAAGCAACAATTTTTATATACCTAAGGCCTCCTTTGATTAATCTCATCGTTCTTGTCATCTTCAAAACAGCTCAAGGATCAAACAGCAGGATTGATTTCTGAAACAAATCGACCATAATCAAAAACCATTAAAAAATCAGTCAAGCAATCCCAAAAAAATTAATTATTAAATTATCAAAAGGGTTAAAAAAGATAGCTTAACCTTCTTATATCCCCATATCATGCCGCTTATCATCATCATCATCATCCTCCCACATGCGACTCTTGGTTTGATGAAGCGAGGTGTACGGTTAACGGAGAAGAGACACCGATTATTTTGTGTGTGTGTATGTGTTTCTGGCCACCACCATCCGGTGGAGAAAGTTCGATGATCCATGAGGCGGTTTGTGTGTGTTTTAGAGTGGGAGAGACGGTGAGAGATCTGTATGTATAAAGGTGTGTGTGTTTTTTTTTTTGTTTTTTTATCTATTGAGATAACACGTGCCCCACGTACGTGTACTACAACCCAAAAAACCCCGGGTTGGGCCGGTTCATTCAATGCATTGGAAAACCGGAACAGACGAACCATTAAGGTGAACCGGGTTTTTTTAGCATTTAATGGACCTCGAATTGACAATCTTACTCTTTATACTAAAGGTATAATTTGTATAATTAACTCTTATGTTGATCCTAAACTTCTTACAATGGTTTCCTCTTTTTGTGACTTCCCGTGTATGTCTCATGTTCGATTAGTTGTTCCTATTAAGTGTAAGTCTTCAACGAGAACCCCGTTTAACGCACTTACTTTATAGGGACACCTGATCTTACATGAACCTTGGACAAGAAGTTAGTAAAACGAGGTGAAACTGCCGAAAGATACAACACACGCATAAGAGTCATTATGATAATGACGGTGAAAATGATAAGTGTATTTCTTTTTTGATATGGTGCATAATAGAAGTATAAGAGTCACTGGATATGTATATTCTAATTTGTATAATTAACTCTTATGTTGATCATTAACTTCTTACGATGGTTCCCTCATTTTGTGAACTCCCGTGCAAGTATCATGTAGGATCAGTTGTTTCTATTAAGTGAAAGCTTTCGACGAGAGGCCCGTTTAACGCTCTTACTTATTAGGGACACCTGATTTGGACATGATGTTAGCAAAAGACGTGAAACTGCTGAAAGATTTAACAGTGACGGTGAAAGCGGTAAGTGTAGTTCTTTTTTGATATGATGTATTGGTACCCGTATTTTTAGCAATTACCATCCAGATGGATAAAAAAGCCAATATCCTTGAGAAAATGCACATACTTAAAGAGGTATATGAAATCAAATAGGAGATCGTGACAATAAATTTGGTGCAAATTATGTCTCGCCATCTCCTCTTTCATTTCTCGCGCTCCTTTATGTAAGTGCGTTCTACCATCGATCTCGGCTTTTTGTTCATGTTAATGTTGATTTCTATCAAAAAATAGCGTTACGAATTCTTCCCATCAAAATTAAAATATATTTATCACTATCATATCTAAATGTATGTTTCGTGTAAATATAAAAAACCCAAAGAAAACTAAACAGCATTTCCGTCTTCATTAGATTGGCATTACTGTAAATTGTTTTAGCTGCTTATGCATACGCTTATCTTTTAGGAAGAAATTTGTGTTGTCCAAATGTATGATTAATGTTAACACTAAAACCCAAAAAAACCTAAACCGAATTTGTGTCTTACTGCTTATGCATACGCCTTCGAATGGGCGATTCATGTAAACATGAAAGCTGAAAAAAAATTCAAAAACTCTGATAAAAGCAGTCTCGCAGCAACTCGTGGGTACCAAACTGCTCCATAAATTTATTCATTAAATTATCTTTATCTTCGAGTTGTTTTTATTTTTATTTCAAGTCAATGCAATTGTTCGACACTAGATTGTTATTTTATTTGCTTTTGTTTGTCTAGGTTAAACGTATCTATCTTTATTTGTTTTTATTCACAACCATATTATAAATATACACATTTACGGACAAAAACGAAGTCGTTTTGACTTCGGGCCACTTTGCTACAGTAACGGGCTCCCATTTTGGGCCAGCCTGATTTTGGTTTTTTTTTTTGTTATTTTTTTTTAATTTGTATGCACAAAGTAGGAGGAAAAAAAATATTACAAAAGTTCTGATTTATTCAGATAAAAAAAATACCCGCGGAAACATCTTCGATACCTAATAACTTTAAAATAATCGATATGGTCACAAACGTACAACCCATTATATTAAAAAAAACCATATAGCAAAAAAAACAACACTTTAAACATGAGGCCCAACACATAAGCCATATAAAAAAAATTATTACTAATATACACATTTGTCGACAAACTAGCCTAAAATTCGCATAAAATGTGGCCCAAATCCCTCTAAAGACAGTAACATCTATCAGGACACGGATTGATGCAACGATCGGTTTGAGCATAAGTTCCATACAGCTTCTTGAATCTGAGATGCTCGATTCCTCCTCTAATGCTGCGACGGAAGTTATTATCAAGGCTGGGCTCATTAAGCTTCATACAGATTGACGCATCTTTAATATTATCAAGAGCATAAATACGGGGAAATAAGAGCTTCAAAGGCTTGCTGCCAATCCAAATATCGTCAGAATTTGTTGTTTCGCCGATTGTACCCTCTTTTAATATACATAAATCACGCATGTTAATACTTGATCTTTCAACTTCCTGGACTTCATTTAATAATATCCCTCCAGCTGGACATGTAGCATATTTAGAGGACTTTATTTACCTCACCATCAACTCCGTAAATAGCCTTTAATTAACTATAGACCACATATAAGAATCATTATGCGGAATAAAATATCCAGAACCATTTCATCAATAAGGCTTGTTAGAGCAAAAAGCTTGATTACATCCAAGATCACCTTTTTATTTGGCCGCCACACACTGTTGCCATTTAACCCAGAAGATTTGTTATCTTTTGAGTCATGTCCATTAAAAATAGCATGGATAGATTCAAGCGAACGAAAGCAGTTAATAGGGACTTTATGATAGATTAGACATGTGAAAGATCGGTATCGAACTCTTAGAACAGATTTAGTATAGTAAAGCCTACCTCCAATTGAAAGGGACTTTAATTTCCAATTGGATAGCGAGATTTCACCTTCATCATAATTTCCGTTCAAGCTAGTACACGGGACATGTTGCTCCCACTTTTTGTACTCTAAGTAACGTAAACGGCGTATTAAGAATTAGACACACCGGTTATGAAGCTGCTTACTTTGCAATCTTATTACATCTCCAACTTTAACCCCCATATCTTGCTTTTAGAATATTGATACGTAATCCGAAGCTCAGAAAGAAAGCATTCCATAACAATGAACAAGAGTATTAATATTATCATCACACCATTGTCCCCACAAACACGCATCGTCTCGCATAGTACATATGAGAAAGATTTACAAAGGACTTAGATGAATTCCTTTAAATAATACCGACTTCACAAACAACTTTGAAATGATAAATGTTGGCTCTCCATACTTAAATAAAAAGGAACGGAGATAAAGGCGTCACATTGCTTAAGCCCTTTGAAGAATTGAAATTCTTTCGTAGGACTCCCGTTTATGGATGATGGAACCCTCTGAAGATCTTAAAACATCTTTTGATTCAACTCGCGCACTTATTCCAAATACCGAACTTTTTTTAGTACTTCATCCAAGAAATCCCAACGAACCGAATCATAAGCCTTCTCGAAATCTACTTTGAAGATTAAGGATTGCTTTTTCTTGGACTTACACCATTGATGACCCTCATTAGAATGAAGGCCATCTAGATTTGTCTATCTGAGATAAAAAGCGGATTGAACTACATTAACAATATCACCCAAAATACTCAAGACGATTGCCAGATCCCGTTGCTATGATTTTGTAATGCTTCCAATAAGACTAATTGGTCTAAAGTCTTTAACCAATATTAGTGTCTTGAACTTTCGGGATTAAGGCTATGAAACAAGCATTACATCCTTGGGAATGTAACCGAAGGTAAAGAAATAATTATCCGCGCAAACACATCTTGTTCAATACATGTCCCAAAATTTTATATAAAGCCAAACGAAAATCCATACGGTCCGGAGATTTGTAGGAACCACAATCCCACACCTCATTCTTTTACTTCCTCTTTAGACACCGACACCTTCTATTTCAGTTTGTGATCGATAGAAATAGTTTAGGAAAAATTCATATCAATAAGAATTGATTAGCAGGAAGGTTTTTCAAATCTTTCCGAAAATGAAGAAAAAATCAGATTTAATAACTTTTCGGATTATCTTGACATCTTACCATCAACCATAATACCTCGAATGTTTGATTGACTTCTTTTTTTTTCAAGACCCCATGAAAATATCGAGATGTTCTCATCCCCTCAATAGGCCCATTTAACCTTAGCCTTTTGTAGCAAAATCCTTTACATGAATTTTATCAAGGTATTGAATGGATTTAATAACCTCCAATCTTCATTAATAATGATATCAGAAACTAGGGCCCTTATCAATTCAGCATCGATTTTGTTAAGCTATTCTTTAAGAATACCCAGAACCTCCATCTTGCTTTTATAGATTTTAAGCACTCTACGATTTTACCTTTAGAAATTTAAACTTTTGATCACGTTCCTCATAGCATTTTGAAGTTTCAACAGGGCAAGAATTCCATGTGTCAATGACAATTCTTTTTAAAATCCATTCAATTCGTCTATGGTTGAAATACTAAAACGGGATCGGGCCGGAGTCATGATGGGATTCACGGAGAGAATCGGGCGAATGATCCGTTAAGAATCTATCCAAAGAAGTAGCAATATATCCGGATATGATTTAAAATAAATTTTCAGAAATAAGGAAACATGTCAAGTTTATCATCTTAGTAGCGGATTTGGACAACATGTTAAACGAACTACTCCTAGCGGGATCTCCTACAAGGCCAACATTTGCAATTAACGTGTAGAACATATACAGCACCATTGAACATTAAAAACCGATCCAAAATCTTTCAGTTTTCCGTCTCATTCATTAAATCGCCCATAATAGCAACTCACAGTCCCATCTTTTAATAATATACTCCATATAATCCCTTAAAATCTTATTGTCTCTCAAGTCGTTGAGGAAGCTAAACTTGCCACCATCAAGATCTTAAGCACCAGGATTTAACCAAGTACCCCGAATTTTATAATGAAAAATCCGAAAAACAGTAACATTATCTTTTTGGAAAGAATAGGATCCCTAATGCAAAGATACCTTCTGGAAATTGCCAACAGACATACACTATGAGCGTATCATAAAGTTTAATTTCCCAACAAGCTTGACCACACCACAAGGTTTCATATTCTCCATTTTTGTTTCCTGAAGGGGAGCCAAAAATTTCACTTTATTTTTTAAAACACAAACTCCTTAACCATCTCTTTTGGCCTTTGGGCTTAGGCCTTGAATGTTCAAAGAAAGACATTTTTAATCGATTAACCCCCGACACTCCTGAGAGTCATTAATCCTGCTCTTATATGTTTTAACAACCTTTCTTTATATATCCCATTGCTTGTCCAACCTTCACAAGTTCCTCAGTAACACAAGGATAGACCCCCCTGATTGCGGAGCCCACTGGTTTTTGAAGATACCAGATACACACCTTGAGCCCGACACTCTCATCTTTAGAACCGTTGTAATTTTTTATCCTTTCTGTTCATTATGTTCTTTCTCCACGATTAGAGGCGATGTTACATCATTAACGCTTCTCCCAATATCTTCTGCATGGAAACCCTTAGGAGTAAAAACCTGGTGGGAATTGGATTACTAATGATCAGATACTGTATGTTAGCTCGTTATCTTTTTTTGTTGAGGATAGAGTAGATGCCAAAAGGATCTTCTGATGGATTCTCGTTTTGTTCTAAAGGATCATCAAGTTCAGTCTCTGGAACTTTATCCACATCGTCAGCATCATCAAAGTTGAACGACACAATGCAATTGCAGTGTCTCCTTTAGACCCTTTTTCAGATTCTCATAATCATCAAATTTCATCAGCGAATTCAGGAACCCATCCAGGATTTTCTTTAGCGGTAATACAAAAACCTTACCTCGGAAGGATAACGTTAGTTTCTCCTAATATTATTTCCTTGTTTTGAAAGATGCATAACTCTTTTCGTATAAAAAACCATCTTCTTCCTGATCTTCGGTGGCAAGAATCTCTCCCCACTTACTAGCAATTCTTTTTAAAAGGTATTTTTAGACCAAAGTTAGTGGGACTCCTTCGATCTAACCAATAAAATTCTTCTTCAGGAACGAATTCGGTAGTAGTTTGTTTAAAAACGAGAACCACGAGCAACCCCCCTATTTTCTCGAAATAATTTCCTTAAATTTTAGACGAAGGAAATTCCAACTAAACCCATAGTTCTCCATATATTGAAGTTTTGTTCTCGTCAAAAACCTTCATCTTTAGGACTACCTTAAGATTCTGGGACAAAGATGCAAACTCTTTTACACATACAACAAGTCTTAGAGAGATCTCTTGAATTAGACAATCATCATCCAAAACATTGAAGGCGAAGATTCACAGTCCAATGCTTCAATTGAATTATGTGTTTTCAGCACATGGGCATTAAGATTTACTGCTTTACTAGACCCATTTTCGTTAACGGTTACTCTTTTTTTGTGGCGCATACCATTGTCTTTCGAGGCTTTATTATTCTTCAAAGGAGTTTCTTATGAAAATTGGCAAACGTTTGCATGGAACTTTGATCGACCAACAAATAGTTGCAAAGATTATTACCTAATCGCTCCATGTTATGACACATTAATGAAGCGAATATAAAACGAATACTTTTCCCATCTTTCGATTTCTTAAAGGAATAAACGGATGTCATTATCGTGTCCATTTTTCTTGCAAGCTGAAACAAATCTTTGGCGGAAAAACCTCGGATAAATTCGACACATAGATTGAAGTGGATGATCTTAGCCACATCATCTTTCTGTTGTTTAACTATTACCCATGATACAATGAAAAAAATTGAAAAAATGAATTTTGTAGAAAACGAACAGAAACGAAACCCCTAAAAACGAAAAAGCCCTCTTGTCCCCAGTTTAAGGGTCGCCCTAAACACACTCGTTTAGAGATCGAGAAATCAAAAAAAAAAACAAGTGATGATCTCAATAAACATGGGTTATAACAAATCACCGCTCCATAGGGGAGGTAGTAGCATATTCGAATTAGGACTCTTAGAGGCGGGCCCTGGGGTGAAGTTCCGTAAGAGGTATTGAAAGATATTGAATTAATCATGTATTAAATTATTATATATCAATACAATTATACTAGCTGTTTACAATTTTAACGTTAATAGATAATTAAAATAGTTCATGTACCAAATCGATAAATTTGTTAAAGTTCGTTGGTATTGTACGGCTTTAACCCAAATTTTTTTTAGACAAAACAATCTTACAGAAAAAAAATTGAACTAATTAAGTCGTTTAATTTTGATACGTATGTAAAATCGTGTGATCTGATTGGTCAAATAATAGTCAAATATGAATCTAGTTTGGTCAAAATTGTAAAAAAAAACAATGTAAAATGAAAAAAACGACTCACAAAATATATGTGTCAAAAATTGATAAAAAAAACTTTAAAAAAGGGGTAATTAATGAAGCTAGTAATGAATGATCAAATTTAACATAAGGTGACGATTGATGAAATGTTATCATGAGCTTATTGTATTCTTTCTGCATTTTTAATCGCGTCTAAAATGTATGGTTTTTAAAAAGCTTTTCATTATTTGCAAAAGCTTTTCTAAAGACAATTTATAAAGCTTGTTTGTCAAGCAATTGAGCAAGTTTGTTGTTACACCAGATTGTGTTGTTTCATAATTACAAAAAGCTTTTGAAACGTTTTTGCCATCGAGAAAGTTAACAAAGATGACTCTTTAACGTTCAAAGATTAATGAAAAGGATGATTCAATACATGTAAAAGTCTTTTGACTTGAGTATCGTAGATGCTCTAACAAAATATCATGACTAGATTCATGGTAGTTTACAGTTTTTTGCCATTCAATTTATTACGACTTCCTATCATAACATGGCACACTTTTTGCTTAGTTAGGCCTACAAAATTAGTTGTTTTGCTTTGACATTAGCATGGAAACTAAGTCAAAAAAGATGCTACCAAAAGATGAATACAAACAATATCAGATGATTGTAGATATTTTCGTATAACTTTTGTTGAGTGATGCTTATTGGAATTCCTAGTATGCTTAAGCAAGGTCATATTTACTGGTTTAAGTATGAGTGTATCATGTATGGTGTCTAGTAATAGTTCTAAGAAATGCATTTGACTAGGGTAAAGGATATCTAAATCATAAATCCTAGTGTAACGTTTAAACGGAGGTTAATCGAATCATGTATGGTTGTAAACTCATACACGAAATATTGATTTTTTTTCTTGATTCGTTCAACTTCTATCATTCTAAGCATGTTCGATTTTCTAATCATAATCGTCCATACTAGGCGGTTACTTGAAATGCTAGACGACTCTTAATTGATTCGAACACCTAATCAATCCTTCTTCATATTCAGTTAGTCTTTAACTTTATCTATGTGTATGTGTATGTATGTCCAAAATATGGCATTGCACTTGGTGGCATTATTCGTTCACCACAAACGTTCAGTTGACTGGTGAAACAAAGCTTTAAAAAAATAAATCACATGTTCAATCTCAACTTTCGACTCAATGTTACTGGAACAATTGCTCATTACGTGCAACAAAGTCCTTGGAAAACAATTGTCTGCATCCAAAAGAGGTACACAAAATTAGGGTTTCTTCACACTCCTAAGGCTGGGCGGAGTGGTATGTTTTTCACCGAACCACTCACCACTCACCATGGTGAGTGTTATTCCGTCTTCCTCAAGTCGCGCGCGAGTGGGTTTGGCCACAGTGAACCAGTCACCGTGGTGAGTGTTAAACAATTGGGCCCCATTTCAAAATCAAACCGTTTCCTTATTTTTTTTTGAACGGCGGCATATTATTAGAAAAGAACTAGCAAGGCGCTAGAAATTACAAAGGCGATTTAAGCCAACTCTTTAATTTTAAAAAAAAAAAAATTTAAAACCCTCTTTTTAACCTTTAAATACTCACTACTTCACTCATTTTTATACACAACTCTCTAATTTTTATATACGCTTTCATAAACTTTTTAAAATGGCTTGTTCGGTTTCACATACCGATGATGAAATTCAAGCTTTGGTTCAAAAACTAATTTACGAAGATATGGTTCGTCAGAAAGCAATTTTGGATTTAGCCTTGCAATTTGACGATGCATGCACAGCTAAAGACGATTTTAGAAAAGCATACGAGAAATGTAATGACATTCGACAAGAGAGCCGTGCTTTGATCGACAATTTCTTAAAAGAAGGATCTGATAAAGATTACGAATTGAATCTTTCTATGTATAGAAAGGCGGCAAAAATAGAAAAACAAAGGAATGCTAAATTAGTTTGGCTACAAGAAAAATACAACTACCGCTCACAACCAATATAGGTGGTTCGTCATCACAGACCCATGAGATATGTGATGTATATCTTACTACGAAAAAGCTACACCAACTACATCTAGATGAAGAAGCCTTAAGAGAAACATTAGAAGAAGAAGCAATGGATGCAAAAGAACGAGAGGATAAAATTAGGCAAAAACAAGTTGATGATGAGGAATTCATGTTGGAATTTGAGGTGAAATATGATTCAGAATACGAGTCAGAATAATAATCTAGGATT
Source organism: Tanacetum coccineum (assembly GCA_026074375.1). NCBI lineage: Eukaryota > Viridiplantae > Streptophyta > Magnoliopsida > Asterales > Asteraceae > Tanacetum > Tanacetum coccineum. The sequence goes on along the minus strand of BQNB010042146.1, from coordinate 11,066 downwards.
GTTATCTTTATTATATTTTCAATGTAATGTTTTAAATTAAGTATTGTTCTTTTAAATTCAGTATTGTATTTTTAAATTTTAAATTCCAACGGCTACTTTTCCGTTATAAATGCCCCTTTACCATTGTTCATTTTCTCACACAACTTCTTATCAAACTCTCTCAAATGGATTTCAATCTCAATAACGAAAATGATCCATGGGAACTCAGTCTTGATATAGATGATTCCGATCTCCATTTAACACCCGTTCTGCGTCCCTCTAGTAGCACACGTGTTGAACCATCTCCCTCAACCCCAAATCCAGTTAGGATAATACCCGGTCCTGCGGGTATTGTTCAAGCATCCAAGCTGCTTAAACAAAGGGATATTCTACTTGGTTTGGATGGGGCTGTAATGTCTACACAAGAATATATGAAGAAAGTGGTTGAGGATGTGGGTGAGGATGAGGATTTTAAGAGGGGCGTGGGTTAGCGCCACTGACTATGTGAATGCTAATGGTGACACTGTAACTGGGTGTTTGGGAGACATCAAAAACATTCTGAAAAATGGGAAACTTGACCAAGTTGTTGCAATAGTGAAGTCTTGTTCTCCAAATGCGATTGGAGATCTCACAGTGACTATGAAAGATCTCTCTGGTACAATACCTGGAACAATACATTACAAAGTCATTGGTGACGGTGGTTATGGAAAGGATATTACTGTAGGAGCTGCTTTAATACTTGCTAATGTTTTAGTTTTTTCTCCTAAACCATCCATGCATTACCTTAACATTACAATGAGAAATGTGGTTAAGGTTTTCCGTAAGGATACGGTTCCTGGTAGTGGCAGTGGTTAATGCATTACCTTAGCATTATTATGTTAACGAAATGTTTTTATTAGTATGTAATGTTTTTAATTTAAGAATAAAAGTTTTTAATTTAGCTTACGTTTTTATTAATTTCATACGTTTATGTTTACGTTTTTAGTTTATGAATGAAAGTAATTAAATAAAAAAATGGTGGGTAAGGTGAGTTTGGTGGGTAAGATGAGTTGTTATTTAGTGTGTTTGGTGAGTGGTAAAGTTGGAGCGAGAAAGCTGATGTGGCGCTGACATGTCCGGTGAAAGGTGGTGTGAAACCCACTCAAATATAGCCTAACCTCTTTGAGGAAAAGATTTGAACACAAAGTTAAGGTATAAGAAGTTTAAGATCAAGAAGTTTAAGATCAACAATCTTGTTCCTCGGCCAGTCGGCCTTGCACATTTCATGTTTTCTACTATGGCTCATTAGAGCTAGGTTGACAAAACAAATAAAGATTAAATTAGATAATTATAGTCACTTATTTTTTAATCATATTTATTTATTTTTAAATTAAATATTTTATAAACCGTTGAGCGTTAGGTAAAAATAATGTAAAACTAGTTAAACCAATCATGTCGAGCATAATCACCATATTTCATTAAAATGACACTTTCTTTATACATTCGACGAACTTTTTATTGAACATTTTTTTTTGTGGGGGTTGAAATTTATGTTTTTGGAAGAATTACGTGTGACTTGTAAAATCACATGTGAAAAATCAGATGTGATTTTTGATTTGAAATTTAAAACTCACATCACAAATCACATGTAATTTCGTATTGTCTAATCTTTAATATCCATACAGAAAAACGGAAAAAAAGTTGGCGAAAATCGAAATACTCATCTACTAAAAAATAAAAAAAATCCGTCGTGTTGATGTATCTTTTGTCATTTAACAATTTATAATTTGTAAGATATTATATTTTCAAAAATGAAAATAAGGTATTTTGTTTCAATGAAAAATGCATTGTTAGTATCTTTGATTCTTTTTATTTTTTATTTTTTTTATGTTTATTGAACTTAGCTTGACCCATTAAACTACAGAAGTGGTAATATATGGCCCAAATAGCCCCATCGCCCAACCAAAAACAAAGTTTCGAATTTGTATCAGGATTCAGGACAAAGACACCTAATTGCATTAATGAGCAGTTACCATTCCGCATGGAATCATGGGAGACTTTTCCCATGCGTACAATTAATATTGGAATCTTTTAGGATTATTTTCTAAATTAATACTCTAATATTAGTTTTAATAATTTTTGTTCGTACAATATTTTGCATCTTTTTTAATCAGAGCTTGCGTGATGGCAAGCTGGACACTTCATTGCAGTGGCGGACTCAGGATATTTGATCACGGGGGTGTTGATACAAAAGTTAGGTCAGGTCTTGCTTGGTCCGAATAGGCAGCTATTCGGGTATGTAGAGCCTTATTCTTGTATCAAGTGAACTTGTTTAGAGAACCCTGCACAAGGAAATAAACACCGTTAACCTTATCGTGGGAGCGGATCCCACGATTAGACTCCGGCGTGAGAGTAAGTATATGGTTCTGAGAGAGTAATCGAGTGTGTTTAGGGTTTGTAAGATACCTGCATTGATGATAATTGCGTTCCTTTTATAGGCTGACTAACCCTTAGGGTTTCCGTAACTTTCGGCCCAAGATACGGCCGATATCATCGTGATTTGGAATTATCCTAACTGATTCAAATATGTAAAGCCTATCTCTTATTTAATTAGGTTATCCTTTCTTAAAGATAACTTGTGAAGATACCGCGGCCGTGGACAGTGTGTCCGTATCCGCGACCCGTAGGTCCATGAGGCCGCAACCGCGATTCATGGGCCGGAGGCCCATTAGCAGCTACCAAGCCCATAATAGTATAAGTGGGTCGGGCCGGTCCATACTATACGTCATCATGTCCCCCCAGTCTAGGAATCGTGACCGTGGTCGGGATCGCGGTCACGGTTGCTAGACTACAAACGTCCAAACCTTTCTGAAAATGCATAACCGCCAAAGCTGCATGTGGGGCCCCACAGCGGATGAATAGGACCCATTAAACGAGAAACGGCAAAAACGGCTGAGTGATGGGACAGGTGGGCCCCAAACTGCTTCACCTTCCTCGCAATCCTGAACCGTCCAAAAAGGTAGTGGAGGACACGTGGCAAACATCCAACGAGGCACGATTGTCGAGGACATAGTATAAATAGGACCAGTAATCACTGTGCACATTTCCACAGTTTCCAAATCAAACCACCATCTTCACACACACAACCGTACAAGGCACTTATTCCCACGGAATCCCCGCACTACAGGTTAGTATACCACGCCTTTTTGTAAAAGTAAATAAAAATGGGTAGGGATACAATACAACTCGAGAACGCCGTATCAACCATCTCCCAAGAGTACCTAGTAAAGTTTACCTCCGAGTACGGCATACCAGAGGACTTACATCCGGAGTTGCCTGGTCCAGGGGATACAATCGTAGACTTTCCGGAGGGTAAAGTCGGCGTATACACCAGGTTTTTTGAGTTTGCAAATTTTCGCATCCCCATATCCCAATTCCTCTTCGATATTCTTGGTTATTACCAAATTCATTTGTCACAATTATCAGTGATAGGCACAACCAAAGTAAGCCACTTTGAAATCAGCTATCGCGTGAGGAATATAATTCCCACACTTCCTTTATTCCACGTCTTCTACGTTCCTTCGTACAATTCGGGGTGGATGTCGTTCAACAAACGACCGGGGAAAAACACCCCACAGTGCTATACAAAACCCCTGGACTCCCTAGAAAACTAGAACAATCAATTTTTCTGGGTGGATGAGAGAGTATTCCCCACCTTTGTTGACTTGCGTACGAGCGCTCCAAAGGATGGGATGCCAACAATGAACTCTTATTCTGCGGCGAACGTAACAGTATTGGACACACGCCGTACCCCTATCCAAAAACAACCAGAAGCCCTGTTATGCCTAGTAGGGCTGAGCCGAAGATACTTTCTGGGGGACGACGTGTACCCTACATTTCTCTATGACGATGATCGGGGTGGGTGTGTATAAATTGTCATTTATTTCACACATATTCATGAAAACATACTAACGGTTTTTGTGTGAATGAAGATATAGATTTGTTCAACTTGATTAGTGCCCCCAATCCCACCAAGGTGAAGACTGGGTCCCGTCCTCGTGCTGCTCATGAGGTGTCACTCTTAACTGTCACTGCGAACTGTGTGATAGACATGGAGGATCCAGTTGCAATGGCGACCTCTTCAGAGACTCCCTCTGTAATGGAGAAGTCACCACTAGACTTTTCAAGCGAAGATCCGCCCCCTATGATTACGAACAAGGGCGAGACTGAGGACCAGGCTCCAGTCGTGGTGTCCCAGGAGGTTCCGTCGGCAGAGAATATAGCGACTACGAAGGTCGTCCCAGAAGTGAATCTAGAAAAAGAGATAGCCACGATGAGGCCTCTGATCAACAAAAAATGCCGCCAGAGAGATTGAAGCGCGGTGGAGGCAAATGCACCTCCCAAGGTTTTAAGGAAAGATCATGCTTCCGTTCACCCGACGCAGGATACTCGTGGGGGGAAATCGCTAGCTGCCATGGGAGTAGGTCCATAACCCCCTCCCATACGTCCGTGCGACAGAGTGTAAGCGATTCGGACCCACTATCGTACGCGAAGCCGCAACCAATCCCTGATCAGGATATTGCCTAGTAAGTGATTCGGTTCTAACGTATCCTTTGTGCTATTATTTTTTCAAAGTGTGGTACTAACAAATCATATATATCTTATGGTTTGGATGCAAATCTCCCAAGGGAATGGCCATCGTGATCCCCACCGAATGTGTCGCTACTACGGAGGTAAACATCCAGTTCTTTGAGGAGAGCCCCGAGTCAGGGAGATCGACCTCCGCCCCCTTCATTGTCGGGTCACCGAGCGATATATATCAACCTGGGTGGGGTGTGACCAATGACTGTCGTCTGGATACCCCAGAGGCGTGCCAAGATATGGTAGATCAAACAGTGTCGTCGGGGTACTTCTCTGAGCTTCGTCATTTGCCCAATACTGAATTCTTGGCCTAGTATAATATAAACCTGGCGCGGGAAGTGGCTCTGGGTTCCCAACTGAGGTTAAGGTTCAAACAAGAGGTTAGACTGCTAAAGAAAGCCAGAGCCCAGGTAGCCAAACGTGATGAGAGAATCCAAGTCAGGGAGGAGGAGATTAAAAGGTTGGGCGAAGAAGTCGAATCCCTCAAGGTTGTGGAAACGGAAGTGCATGGCCTTCGTGACCAAACGAAGAACCTAGAGACCCTGCTGGAGACCGAGGTTGACATGAAGAAGGTCACGGAGGCCAAGAATGCGAAACTAGCCAATGAGTTAGAAAGCCTCTGTGCCAAGCTTATGTTGAGTTAACCAAGGATTTGGAAAGCCTACGCGTCTAGTTCTCAGACCTTCAATTAAATAACAATGAACTGTCCCAGTAAGTGTCTACCCTTCAAGCACAGGTTACTGGCGAGGAAAGAATAAAGGCCGCGTTCGAAGAATTCAAGAAGTATGAGGACAACAAGGTTGAGCAATAGTGTGCGGAGATAGATACTCGTCTGGATAAGCTAAGTGTAGATATTGATGAAGAGCTTTATCCACACATGTTGACGGCAATCATAGGTCGTCGCTGGGTCATTAGGCATGACCTACGCCTTGCCGTTATAAAGTGCGCCAAATCTCCGGATATAAGGCAAGCGTTTGCTAATGTTGTGTTCGCAAGGCTTGCCAAAGGTATGAGCGAAGGCCTGAAATACGGCATAGAGCACGGAAAGGATGGACGTGACCTAGCGGATGTTAAGTCATATGACCCGGAGGCCAATAACAAATTAGTCAAAGCCCTCCAAGACTTGAAAGATCTGAAATATCTGATGGTAGACCAACTGGAGAAGTTAAAAGATGCCCCAATAGAGTTAATCATGGCATTTCTTCATTTGGAGAGTGATACTAGGGAGGATGCCCCCCAGTAGATCTGTGATCTCCGTCCGAGCTCCTCGCAACTAAAGATCCTCATATACCCTGAGGTACGTGCTCCTGAAGACCCTTGGGCCGTTAAAGAAGAGGTACCGTTGGAGGATGCTATTGCGGCAAATATAAGTCGGGCGGAGAAGAAAAAGAAGTGCAGAGTGGTTTTCCGCACTCAACGAATTTATTCTGCGCACCATGCCAGGTCTGACGATATCCCTGTATAAGTTCCTACCGTTGTTCCTCAAGGTCTTGCCATTTTGCTCATGGATGCTGGTACGCAGACTCAGAGATCTAAAGACGAGACATCTACAAGATTGCTTAGGTCCAAGTCTCTACCGCCCATGTACAACTTAGATTGGCCATAGTACCGCCTGTGGTACTTAGACAACATTTTTGTATGTAATATGTGCACGGGTATCCGTGATTAATAATGTAATTTACTAACTCCTGATATATTTTGTATATACCCATAGTCATATTGTTTTACGTGCTCCATGGGAGTCT
>BQNB010042145.1:35080-46314 GCA_026074375.1 Tanacetum coccineum | reverse complement strand
TTGTTTCGCATAAAATCTCTTTAGAACCCGAGTCGTGAAAATGTGATATAGAGGGTCGTTTTGGACGGGTCAGATCTAGAAAATAAATATAGTATATAAAGGACTAACGATGCAATAATAAAATAACGATCGTTAGAAATATAACCGAAAGTTATTCATTTTGTTAAAAATTTGAATGTATACATGTTTGTGTGTACCTTTATAGAGTTGACTAGGAACAGCAGTAAATTGGGATAAGTAAGTTAGTCATTTATGGTCTTTGCCCTAAGAATAATGATGAACACATGAATAAAGATATAAACGCACAAGCAACCGATAGATAATTAAGCGTTTAACTATTTTATATAAAAGAAATTCCTTTCGGCCTTTAATCCTTATTATATAAAATGATGTAAGATAGATTCATGTTTGGAAATGATAATAGTAAACTTTCTTATTCAAGTTCGTTAGACATAGGAATAAGCATTAAACATTTTATTACTTGGTTGAATAATTATTTTATTAGCTAATTCTCACAAAGCTAATATCGATTCATGACTCGAAATCAATCACCAGATGGAGCCTTTTGACTAATTCCATATTTCATGAGAGATCAAATAATCAACAAGGATCAAGTTATTCAAACCTGTTCATACTACGACTCTCATTGAACCCAAACAAACATAGAAGAACTATTCCATATTGAAATAAACGATCCCAAACAAACATAGAAGAACTACTTCATAATGTTTGAAATAACACTCATATTAAGCAAGTTAAACTCAGAATTCATGTAATTATAGAAGGGAACAAGGTTTATACCAACTTCACAAGCTAAAATGTATGATTTTCCAAGAACTTCTAACAACTAAAACCCGAAATTAGTGATCCACTTTGTCACAATAGCTAACCCTTTGATCTTAGCTTACTTTCCTTTTTATTTTAGATGAGCACCCCTTGGAATTGGATGAACAACAAGAGTGTTCCACCATAACTTCCAAAAAGGGTCTCTTGAGAGTATTTCCTTGATTTAAAGGATTAGATTATGAGATTGATGTCTAAAACTCTGATTTTTTACTCCTATTTATAGCCCATGTAAAGCTATCAGTTGTGAAAGAGGGGATTGTAAAGGTTTGGACTCAATGCCTCCAAAAAAATGATTTTAGTTATTGCAGCTAAAGTGCGTCGCACTTCATAGGTAAGTGCGCCGTACTTGGCATCAGCAATAAATATCCTCTATTCCCGTCACATTTATGTCGTACTTATATAGAACATGTGCGCCGCACTTTGCGATTATCATGTAATACACCTTCTTTTCACTTCAAGATCCTTCTCTAACGGTCGTTAGACCATTTATACGAATATCTTTTTGCTTTCTAAGTCCTTTTCCGTGATCTTTGTCCTGAAACAACTGATACACAAATAAGGTACACTAATCTCCGTGTCACTAATCTAAATTTTCAAAAGAGTCACAAAATGGTCTTAAATCTTCTAGAGTCTTCCTTCACACATTTCCTTAATCATCATCTCCCTCTCTTCTAAATAATCCACTCTTTGTCACGGAAAAGTTAGATGCAAATCTAATACCATTCCAAGTAGGTTTGACAACTTAAATATTTCATTTGAAATATTCAAGTATCTTTAACTTGCAATCGCAAACGTTTAAGGTCATGTCCAAAAATCCCTATTCAAGCTTTTTAACAACATTAGTTAAAACGCTCTCCATTTCTCTTTGATGAAACATTCTTTCTCTTCGACGAAAACATTCTTTCTCTTCGACGAAAGCATTCTTTCTCTTCAATGAAACATTCTTTTTCTTTCTTTCGATGAAAACATTCTTTCTTTCGATGAAAACATTCTTTCTCTTCTACGAAACATTCTTTCTTTTCAACAAAAACATTCTTTCTCTTCGAAGAAAACATTCGTTCTCTTTGATGAAAACACTCTTTATCTTTCTATCACACCTCTTCCTTCTCACTTAACCACGCCTCTACAACCATAGAGATGGCTAATCTCTTTCCTCTACTATTTCTGCTACCACCTTTAAGATAACCTTATATCTCGTCATGAGATTGTTTTATGAACATTCACAATACTCAAAAAGACCACCATCCATCTTGACATTGTCAAGCTCGTCGCCTTCATCTTCGTTTATTTTCTTTATTATTATTATTATTATTATTATTATTATTATTATTTTCTCGTATGAAACACATCGAAGATACGTCACCATTTCCTTCCGGACAATGTCCAAAAGAAAACATCTCCATTCGAATAGGTTGCGTCTGAAGATAACATCGTCGACATTCTTTCTTTACCCCTCAACCATGAATCGTTAAATTGTCTTTATCTAGGTCTAGGAATGATGGAACACATTCCGTAAATCTTTCTCTTCTTTTCTACTAGTCTTAATTCTAGTCTATTCTTTATTCCATGCGTCGTGACAACTTAACTACTTCATCTGAAGTACTTTAAGTATTTTTTATTAGCGAAATGCAAATTAAAATGTCACTCCTTTCACAAAATTCATCAAGCCCTAAACTCCTCTCCTGTTGGCGGTCCGGCGGCCCCTAGATCTATTCTGGCGGCCCCCAGATATATCTGGGACCGCGAGCAGCAGGCTTGTGATATATGCCATTTCTTTTTCAAATCATAAAACGAACATCCTCTCTCTATCTCTCTTGCCACTACGAGCTAACGTCTATCCTCCTATCCCAACACCCACAAGCATCGTTGCTTATATTGTCAATTGTCAAGTGAATTTCATCATGAAATGCGTCTCATTCTCAAACACAATCATTACAATCGTCATACTCACAAATCCCCTCACATCTTGGTCCTCACTTCTCATAAACGTCTTTTCTCACCTTAAATGTTCATTTTCAGTTCTAATAAGTCTTCTCATCTCTAACGTTTCTTCTCACTTCTAAATGTTTCTTCTTACCTTTAATAGTATTGTTACTATTAGAATTCCTTCTATATTTCTTGACAACTTAATTATTTCATCCGAAATATTTAAGTAATTTGCGAAATGCAAATGTCATTCCTTCGCAAAACCTTCCACTTTCTAGAAAGTGAAGAACATAAAGAAGATATTCAATCTTCAAGTGTTATTGAGTTACCACATTGCTGAGTCTCTAATTATTCTACCACCATGAAAGAACTACCACCTCATCTCACATCCCACTTTATTCTTTAACATTGTTAACCAACAAAACACCAAACAAACCTTTGAATTCTCAACCACCCACCTTCGTCTGGATAGGATCACTTGCACATCAATTGTTAGTGCAAATGATATATCAATCAATTCTAACAACCTCTTGTCAACACCTTCCTTCTTTAGTATCGCTCATCCTTTCCTACTTTTCATCTCTATGGAACCATTTTCATTCACATCCAAGAGCACATCGTCTCCATCTTCGTCTTATTTTTCTTTTTATCCTTTTAAAGTATATATATATTATTTTTTTTATTTCGCCAAGATATTAAGTGTCTTTCGTCTACTTTTAAAAGGTCATTCTCATAATATTTTTGTGTCAATCAATAAACGAATCCCATTCTCATTTATTAAAAGTCGGTCTAATCTTTCTCCGTAAACATACGTCTTGAGTCTTTTAATTATATCATTTAGATTGTTGTTTCTTAAATATTGATTGCATGTGTCTAGTTTCTAAATCCCTTTTAACGTGTCATATTCTAGAATAATAACACCTAAAATTGCATATCTAGTTTCCTGCTAATATATATATATATATATATATATATACATATACACTTGTCTACTAACTTTGTTTTGTAGCACACATATTGGTGCCCTAAACAAGGGGGAGCACTTGCAAGCGCTCTACTCATTTAAATTGCATCTGATTCCTTGGTGCCCCAAACAAGGGGGAGCATACACCAAAGGGGAGAAATTGTAAGCGTTCTACTCATTTAAATTGCATTGAACTTCTCAAGCATCGATGGTAATTTATTTATAGATCCGTTATAGTCAATATACAAGGAATGTAATTATCATGAGGATGCAATAAGCAAGGTGGAGCTAGGAGATATGTAGGTAAATAGCAAAGAGTCGATTAAACCGTGATGATAGAAGACTTCACTGGGATGATGCAAGCTCACCTTTATTGGAAGATAGGATCGGGGATTGTTAAATACAATGAAGGGTTCATTCGTACTCCAAATACTTCACCTCTTTCACTTTAAAATCACCCTTAACTTTAAGGTCCTCTTCTCATACCTTCAACTTATATACTTGAAGTACCTACCTTCTTTTCAAGCCTTCCTCTCATTTCTCATAACCTCATCTAAATTATCCAAGAAACACAAAACCACCTCAACCTTATTTTTCATGTTGTCTTCTCATTCCTCCAACCAATATACTTAGATCACCTACATTTCCCCTATTCCTTCAACCTATACAATCGAAGTACCTACCCTATTGACTTGCCTACTTCTTACCTCTCATGACATTTTCTAAACTATCTAAGAAACACACAATCACCTTCACCTTTATTTTTCATATCTTCTCCTCAAACCTATATACTCGGAGCACCTATCTTCTTCTTATTCCTCTAACGTATATACCCGGAGCACATACCATATTCTTATATCTTCGTCTCATATCCATATAATACCTTTTTGCTTTGACAAAAAGGGGAGAAGAGAGTGTAAATGAGTAACTTTTAAACTTTACTATGTGTTATAGTTTACATAGTTTGTCATCATCAAAAAGGGGGAGATTGTTAGTGCAAATATTACGATATTTAATCTATACAATCTCTTTATGTTTTGGTGATGACAAATATGTGACTTGTAATACATAACGTAAAGTGCGCAAGTTACTTGTAATCACAAATCATCAATGCATACATACATCAACATCTCTCACCGTCTCAAGTATGCATCAAGACGGACATTGTTTTAACACTGTCGTAAATCACGCAATGTATGGTTATAACAAATACATTAAACTTAATCGTGGTAAAGAAAATAAATTTTCTTCTATAATCCTTCATTTTTTATAAAACTAGATTTATATTAAAATACACAAAATTAGTTTTAATTAAATAAAAATAAGTTTTATTTAGAAACATAAAATTTGAAATTCAAATTTTCCCCCCAAAACTGCTGCCAGCTAAGTCAGATAAACCTTTCCCACAAAAAGACAAAAATCGGAGCGTCAGTCTAGGGGCGGTCCCCTTAGGGCCTGGGCGGCCCCCTCTTTTAGATAAAGGGACCACCGGGGCTCGCCCCCAGTTGACCGTTGGCGGGTATCTTGGCTTATAAATAATTGGTCCACCCCTATTGACTGAAATTAACCCTCTTTGCAAAGATTTTTTCAAATTCCTTTCTCTCTTTAAAATCCCTTTCTCTCTCTAAATATTTGATCTCTAAACATGTTTAATCTTGTTTAAGTGATCCAAATCTTCTATCCTTTCTTCTTCCCCTCATGTGCAAGAGTAGAACTTCGGTCTACTTCAAGATCCGAAGTTATGTAGTCTAGTTAGTCTATTTGTAAACATTTGTTACATATTAGTCGAGTCCATGTTTTCAACATCTTTAGTAGTGTGTTAGATCCTAAATGATGATATATTTGGAGGGGTTGATTGAGGGTTGGTTAGTATTTTAGGCCTTTTAAAATACCATTGGTGAAGTGGTAAGTTGTTTTCTAGCTAAGATTTAGGACTCGACTCGAGCTTAGTGTCGAAATATGTAAGCGGACGCGGTTATGTGTTTTAGGCCAGTTAAAACACTAAGGTTTTGTTTATGTTGGCCATAAAACATAACGTTTTGGTTATACACGAAGAGAAATCGACATCTGGCCTTAGTGTCGGAAAATAATGTAAGCTGGTATAAGGTTTTCTCAGCCGAAAGGGATCTTGTTGATTAGTGAAGTAACTTCTTCGAGTTGCGATACTCGGGGGAGTGGTGTAGGGCGAAAGAGGAGATTCGTGACCGTTTACCACTATAAAAAATCACCGGTCGGTTTGCATTTTCTTTTACTTTCGCTTTCTTATTTCTTTATATTTACCACTTTACTTTTATACTTGATTGTGTCCTAATTGTGTGATTGGTTGTGTATTATCTTGTTAGTTAAGGTAGTGTATCTCTTTGTGCTAAAATATTGTGAGTGATGATTATATTGTTAGTTATGTGTTAGCTTTTATAAAACCAATTATCAAAACTTCTCATATTGCGTCAAACTTGTTGGTGATTTGATCAAAAATTCAAAAAGATCTAGTATGAAACCTCTTCTGGAGGAGGTCCCATAATTCAGGCGGCCCACCTAATATACTTGGCGGCTCTACCATATATATATGGGACGCCAGTAGAAGAGTGATGTAATATTTGATTTAAAAAGTTTTTTCTAATGGAAACGTTTTCACCCCCCCCCTTCTATGATTTCCATAATTGGCATCAGAGGAGCCACGTCGCTCTAGTTTTCAAAACAAATGGTTTTTAAAATAGAGTACGATCCATGTATCAAATTACCCATGAAGGGGGATTAAATATGAAAAGTGTTTTGTTGTTTGATTCGTACTAGTTTTGTTATTAAATATACTTTGTATACTAGCTTGAAGGAAAATTTTCTCAAAAGAACTTGGAAGTGCCAACTTATGTTTGTCTAAGTCGTAAGAGTAGAAATGATGTCTAAAACACGAAATTTATGTGCTGGAACAACTTTTTAAAGTCCTATGTTCTACAGTTAAGTCACCAAATGATTTTGAACAAAAAACGTGTTTTGGGGTCACTGGTGGCGGTCCCATAAATGTTAGGGCGGCCCCCAAATATATCTGGGGGCCGTCACCTTTATGGGGGCCGTCTGTCTGTTTCAGCAGAATTTGGCAAACTTCGAAAAATCATATAAAATCAACCGTAAGTCCGTAGAAGTCGTGCCACCCGCCATTTCGAAGATAATTGAGTCTACTTTCATTTAAAAATACTTCCAAGTCTTCATTCTAAACTTAAATAAGTCAGAAATGCAAAATACTACATAGTGGTCAAAACTTTGAGTTCCGTTTTAACGTAAAACTTGTATTTTACATTTTCCTTTGAGTCGGGCATTTCTAATTGATATATCTTTGAAAAATAGTGTATTTGTCCTTTCAAAATATTGATCTTAATTAATTTTTGAAATGGGGAGGAACTATTTTATTTTCAAATCAAATCAAGCTAAGTATACATCGTTATATCTAATACACAAAACAACGACGAATATCCTTATGTGTATGCTAGATGATTATGTGTGTTTACTTTTGTTTCAACTTGGTTAATAGATATTAATAAGTAATCATTACTATTTGTAATTGAGCTAATTATATATCTAAACACATGTGCCATGTATGCTATTTGTATGTTACTAGTTTTCGGATTATGCCTAATAGGAATTACGCTAGATTTCTTGCGTTAAGTTGCAAAATTATTTGTGCATTGCATATAGGCATAGATCACTATATTTACAAGTGTTACATAAACATCTTGTAGATCATTTTGAGTGTAGTAACCCACTTAAGAATGAGACTTTAATAGTTTGTCAAGTGTGTGGAAAAATAATGTCCTAAGATCATATGTTAAAACTCATCATTAAAATATTTCCAACACATTATCTCTCTTCCAACAAAATATCTAAGTATTTTCATCATCTTGCGTTGTTTGACCTCGGGTTGGTTAAACAAAATAAAAGATTGTATTAATACATTGGTAATTAAGTAAAAGAAAATATATTTTTTAAACTTTGCTTGTGCTTGCTAACACATACACATAATTATATTCTTTTTATAAACGTATAGTATTTTACAAAAGATGTGTGTTGTATAAAAATGGTTAGGAAACTCATTTATATACTCATAAAATGTCAGAAACTATGCATACTATACATATCAACAAATAGTTTTTCGCACAAGCAAAATATATGACAATCTTGAAGTAAGAAATTAACTTGTCATTATTCATCAACCTCACCGTACAACTAGTCTTAGGATAAATGGAACATACTGTTAAAATCTTTATTTGTTTTTTTTAAAAAGAGTGTTCGTGAGGGTCAAGAAAGATTTCGAATATATATTGATTCATTATTCAAATTATGATTGATATTATTATCGAATCTAATTGACAAGTTTTTAAGTATGGACAAGAAATCGAATTCTTATTTGTCTAGCTTTGAGATTATATCAAAATGTAACAAGATATATTATCTTAAACCTACATACTCTATCACACTCGATTGATATAGAAATAACGACATCCTTTTCTAAGACGATAAGAATATGCATCAGATCATAACTCACACTTGTGTAAATGATGTCATATTGAGTCTACTTGTCCAATAGTTGTATCCAAATATTTGACAAATATATGCATAAAATACACAATGAAGTAGGATCGACGACTTGAATGTTTTGTCCAAAATATTCAAGTAATTTATCTTGCAATGTAATTGGTAAAGTCGTCATCTCCAAAAAGCCAAACATGAGAAAATACACAATATATGTAACTTTGCTCAAACAATTCAAAAGCACAAATCAAAACTCAAATTATCATCTCATCAAAACTTTCTCTTACTTTACCAAATAAGCATAATAATTCTTCTTCATCACATGAGAACCACTTAACCATCTAAGGTTAGGACTAGGAAGAATTGAACATATTCCACAAACCATTATCTTGCTTTCTTTCAATAAGTGATCGTAATAGGATTTCGAATATGAAGATGATTATTATTCAAACGATAATCAATCTCATCATTCTATCTAATTACAAACTTAGAATATGAATATGAAATCGAGACTAGGATTTATCTAGATCATAAAAATATCAATCAAATGACCATATATATTTTTTCGTGTCTACATGTTTAACCATCCGCGGTTATTACATGAAATCATGAAGTCGATTGCAAGACAACAAGATTAGTCATTGAATTGAAATTCACACTTGAAATGAAGATGTTTCATTAAGTCTAAAGTGTTCAAATGTTGTGTTATTAGCTATGGTCAAATTATACATGCTAAACTTAACACACTCTAAGTAGGATTGACGACTTATGAATTTCCATCGGGAAACTCATAAGTACTCCAACTTGATAAGCAAGACTTGGATGTCATTTCTGAAAACTCAAACCGAGAACCCTTATAACTTATATAAGTTTCTCTTAATAACCTAATATCAACACCATCTCCCAAATAATGGAAAAATGATCCTTGCCCAAATTTGGCACCTCCACGGATCGATGGATCCTTCGTCCTAAATTCATCTTCGGTTTAGGTAGATCCGCCCTATGGCATTAGATTTAAACATCTTCCTCTTGTCAATCTCTTGCTTAAAAGTCTAACATAGATGTAACTAAACTTTAGTTAATCATCATTATTTCTACAAAGAAACAAACACAAGATCTATTAAGGTAAATAACCTTAATTGGATTTCTTTCATAAAAGACATGCAAATGTGCATTCTTTGAACACTCTTAATATAGAGTATTACACATTGTCACTTTTAAGCATACTCCTAGGTCTTAGATGACTCATTCTTTCTTATAGCTACAACAACTTGCTTGCTCTCTCATTCAACCTTAGAATTCCACACATCTTGATTAGGATTATGTGAACCAAAATTAAAGTACGTTAGTTGAGTCATAGTAGGCCTTGCATGAAAAGACAATACAAATTTTATCTTTGCTACACTTCATTAGGCAAATATAGAAACTCTATTTTGTCTAACATAAGAATGACTACTGGAGAATCTATTGCACTAGAAATTCAATTTGACCTAACGGTTGAATTGCTTCCAAGAGTGAAGTTGGGTTCGTGGTATAACCCGTAAAAATGGCCGTGTTTAGCCTGAATTGAGCACCACTAGTGATAGTCTTATATTCATTCTCTAATTTGATTAAATGGCTATTCTTAAATATGCCTAATGATAGTCTACATCGATAGACTTTGTATTTCATTACGAGTGCAAACTAAGCAAGTAGAAATTAGGTTTCCCCTTAGTCAATCTAGACTACATGCATTTCACATATGTGCTTTATAGTTTCAAGATGATAACGTGCTCCCACGTAATGAAATTATATGCTTTCATGTTTGTCTTAATGCTTAACGTGTATTTGCTTAGCTATTGAATACATGTTTTTTGTAAAAGCATTTGCCTTTTTCTAGCAATTTAGATAAAATATCTCTTAGTTTATCTAAATAACACATGCTCTTAAGTGCTAAATGCTAACATGTTTTACATGATGATTGCATTTAAAATTATCACATTTTGTATGCGTCATTTTACATGACTTGCGTGTTCATTGTGCACCTACACTATGTTAGTTTAATGTATGACAATTTATATTTAAATGTCATATATTCTTACACAATAATCTTGTTGATAATTGCATTGATGCATGCTTAGATAAACTTACATGCTTAAATCTATATATCTTATGCATCTAGGTATATATCTTCTCACACTATAATATTTTTCTTCGCGTCCGTGTCACAAATGTAAAAAGTCAAAAGAGTCATAAAATGATTTTATATCTCCTAGAGTCTTCACTCATACATTCTCTTAAACATCATCTTGATTTCTTCCAAATCATCCACTCTTTTGTCAAGAAAAAGTTAGATACAAATCTAACACTCCTAGTAGTAGGTTTGACAACTTAAATATTTCATCCAAAATATTCAAGTATCTTTAACTTGCGATCGCAAACGTTAAAATTCATATCCGAAAATCCATATTCAAGCATTGTAACTACTTAAGTTAAAACGCTCTTTTTTTCTCTTCGACAAAAACATTCTTTTCTTTTAGACAAAAACATTCTTTCTCTTTGACGAAACATTCTTTCTCTTCAACGAAAACATCCTTTCTTTCTGATGAAAACATTTTTTGTTCTTCAATGAAAACGCTCTTTGTCTTTCGATCACACATCTTCCTTCTCACTCAACCACGCCTCTACAACTATAGAGATGGCTAATCTCTTTCCTCAGCTATTTCTGCTACCACATTTAAGATAACCTTATACCTCGTCATGTGATTGTTCTATAAACATTCACAATACTTGAGAATACCACCATTCGTCTTGACATTGTCAAGCTCGTCGCCTCCATCTTCATTTGTTTCATTCTTCTTTATTACTATTATTATTATAATTACTATTATTATTTTCGCGTACGAAACACATCGAAGATACGTCACCATTTCCTTCGGGACAATGTCCAAAAGGAAACATCTCCATCAAAAAGGTTGCGTATGAAGATAACATC